>CAKNYM010048868.1:53450-112073 GCA_932195095.1 Andricus curvator
CATTATTTTTTGACACTCATATCTGCGTGGTACCAAGGGGTTGATTTTTAGCGTTAAGGGTTGGAGCCCAAAAACCGGAGTGGGTATTTTTGATGAGCCCAAAAATCAGAGACTCTATTGATACTTTGAAATTCTTAAAAACATTATTTTTTCACAAAGGCATATCTGCGGGGTACCAAGGGGCTGATTTTTACCGGTAAGGGTTGGAGCCCAAAAATCGAAGAGTGTGTTTTCGAGGAGCTCAAAAATCAGAGACTCTATCGATACTTTAAAATTTTTACAAACATTACTTTTTGACAAATTCATATCTGCGTGGTTCCAAGGGGTTGATTTTTGACTTTAAGGGTTGAAGCTCGAAAACTGGAGTGGGTATCTTCGAGGAGCCCAAAAATTAGAGACTCTAGCTACATTGAAAAATTCTAAAAAAGATTATATTTTGACAATGCCATATCTGCGTGGTAACAAGGGGTTGATTTTTACCGTTGAAGGTTGGAGCTCAAAAATTAGAGTTGGTACCTTCGAGGAGCCCAAAAATTATAGACTTTATTGATACTTTAAAATTCTTAAAAACATTATTTGTTGACAAAGTCATGTCTGCGTGGTTCCAAGGGGTTGATCTTTAACGATAAGGGTTGAGCTCAGAAATCAGCATGGGCATTTTCGAGAAGCCCAAAAATCAAAGTCTCTATCCACACTGTGAAATTCTGAAAATGATTATTTTTTGACAAAGTCATGTCTGCGTGTGAGGAAGGGGTTGATTTTTAACGTTAAGGGTCGGAGCCCAAAAATCAGAGTGGGTATTTTCGAGGAGCCCAAAAATCAGAGACTCTATTGATACTTTAAAATTCTTAAAAACATTATTTTTTGACAAAGTCATGTCTGCGTGGTTCCAAGGGGTTGATCTTTAACGATAAGGGTTGCAGCCCAAAAATCAGGGTAGGTATTTTCGAGGACCCCAAAAATCTGAGACTCCATCCACACTGTGAAATTCTCAAAAAGATTATCTTTTGACAAAGTCATATCTGCGTGGGAGAAAGGGGTTGATTTTTAAAGTTAAGGGTTGGAGCCCAAAAATCGGAGTGGGTTACTTCGAGGAGACCAAAACTCAGAGACTCTAGCCACATGGTAAAATCCTGAAAAAGCTTATTTTTGACAAAGTCATATCTGCGTGTGAGAAAGGGGTTGATTTTTAACGTTAAGGGTCGGAGCCCAAAAATCAGAGTGGTTATTTTCGAGCAGCCCAAAAATCAGAGACTCTATTGATACTTTAAAATTCTTAAAAACATTATTTTTTGACAAAGTCATGTCTGCGTGGTTCCAAGGGGTTGATCTTTAACGATAAGGGTTGCAGCCCAAAAATCAGGGTAGGTATTTTCGAGGACCCCAAAAATCTGAGACTCCATCCACACTGTGAAATTCTCAAAAAGATTATCTTTTGACAAAGTCATATCTGCGTGGGAGAAAGGGGTTGATTTTTAAAGTTAAGGGTTGGAGCCCAAAAATCGGAGTGGGTTACTTCGAGGAGACCAAAACTCAGAGACTCTAGCCACATGGTAAAATCCTGAAAAAGCTTATTTTTGACAAAGTCATATCTGCGTGTGAGAAAGGGGTTGATTTTTAACGTTAAGGGTCGGAGCCCAAAAATCAGAGTGGTTATTTTCGAGCAGCCCAAAAATCAGAGACTCTATTGATACTTTAAAATTCTTAAAAACATTATTTTTTGACAATGTCATTTCTGCGTGGTTCCAAGGGGTTGATTTTTAATGTTAAGGGTTGGAGCCAAGCAATCGGAGTGGGTATTTTCGAGGAGCCAAAAAAAGCCCAAAAAGATGCCGGGAATAAATTTGTGAAAAATTCGAATTTTTTAAGGGGGTTGATTTTTGAACTTAAGGGTTTTTTCGGGGGAAATTTGTTTTGCGGATTCCAAGAGCCCAAAAGAAGCCCAAAATTCTGAGCTATGAAAAATCGCAAAATTCGATTGTGGAGGTGCTAGCTTAATGGACCTGATCATATTGACGTTCTTGTTTTCGTAAAGTGTCTTCGTGCTCAACTTATAATATCAAAAGAAACGTTTTTCCTCAGAACTTTTTCTATCACATTTTATCCCTCAAAGTTTTCTGTAACGTTTTTCCTCGGATATTTCCGAGTAACATTTTTACCTCGCGATTCTATTTACCTTTTTTCCTCTGGACTTTTTCGGTTACTATTTTTCCTCGGAACTTTGTCTTTACTGTTTTTCCTCAAAACTCTCTGAGTCACATTTTTCCTCTTTATATCTTCCTAAGCAGATCTGCTGGTGCTGGAAAAACTACAGTCATAAATTCTATTTACCAAACATTAAGCTATTATCTGTCAAGATTTCCGGGTGAAAAACAAGACGTGATGCATGTTTCATTGTGCGCAACATCTGGTAAAGCAGCATTTTTAACAGGCCGAGTAACTTTACACACAGCTTTTAAACTACTAATTGCTCAAAATAGTCAGCAAATGCCAGATTTAAGTGCACACCTAGCGAAAACTATTCGAGTAAAATTGTTTCACTTGAAAGTTTTAATAATTGACGAAATATCAATTGTTGGAGCTAGAATGTTGAGTCAGGTAGATACTAGACTTCGACAAATGAAAGGCGTTAACGAACGTTTCGGTGGAGTATCGGTATTAGTTGTAGATCTCTATCAACTGCCACCAGTTATGGATGTGCCAGTATTTAAAAATCCAAGAATATCGTACACGCGTGCACTAGCACATGCGTGTTTATGCAATAAATTTGAATTTTATGAATTAACCGAGGTCATGAGACAGAAGAACGAAGCCAAATTAATTATAGCATTAACTAATTTAGCTAATAAAGGTATTTCAAAGGAAGATGTTGATTTCATTAAATCAAGATGTGTGAATGAGAATCAAGCATCAGATCATGCTGTTAGATTGTATCCTGAAAACTATCTCGTTGATTCGTATAATAGAAATAGGATATAAAAATTTGAAGGAGAAGAATTTGTGTCAGAAGCTCACAATCACATAATGGCAGTTATTTCAGAAGAAGAAAAGAGCAAGCGATAAGAGTCACTAAAAAGTAAAAAAAAAAACATCAGAATCTGCAGGTTTACCATACGAAGTATTTTTTACAATTGTTATTAAATATATTCTTACGAATAATATTGACGTTCAAGATAGATTAGTAAATGGCGCTTGCGGTATTTTAAGAAAAATCACATTTAAAGAAGATTCCAATGAAATATCCAAAATATGGATATCGTTTAGCTTGGATAGAATAGGAAAGGACTTCCGTTTCCGGCGTGAAAGCATGAGGTAGCGGTGAATTTTTCATGCTGAGTTTTTCTGAGAATTTAGGTGAAATTGAGGTAGACGCGACGATAGATAGAGACAGAGAACGATAGAAGGCGGGATCGTTCACATTGAATTCATAGCTAGCGGAGCGAGTACCAGCAAGGAAAGCAGGGATTTAGATCAGGAAGTTTTCAGTACACCGAAAGGGGAGAGCAAAGAAAGGAGGGCAATGGGAAAGTATAGGAAAACGGTAGAAAAGGATAGATTGAGTGCTAAGAACGTGGGATCGCTTGAGGCACTCATCAAAATGAAGAGAGGGGAGAGGGGAAGCAGTGAAGACAAGGAAGGTATACGGTAAAGCTTCAAAAATCCAAAAATGTTCAGATCGCCGCCGAAAAAACATAGTTTTGTAGAGAAGGATGAGAAAAATAAGGGGACAGAAAGAAACAGAGCTGAGGCTAAAGAGCCGATGGAAGAGGAAAGATTGAAAGAAACGCGGGAAATGATTATGGAAGTAATGGAGATGTATGAAGAAAAGTAGGAGAAAAGGGGAGAAGAAATAAGGAAAGAAATTAGGCGGGAAATAGCCGAACTTAGGACAGAAATGAGTAAATGGGAAGAAGTTAGGGAAAAGCTAGTGAAAAGGATGCAGACGTTGGAACAAAGACTAGAAAAGCAGGAAGAGACTAATAAAAAGGTGGATGTGTTGGAAGGTTAGGATAAAAAAATATAAAGCTCAAACCGGGAGGTTGGACGTGGAGAGAGTGGGAATAAAGAGGAGGAAAGGCTGAAAAAATAGAACAAAGAATATAAAAGAATGAAAAAGAAACATGATGATAAATGGTCTAAGATTAGAGGAGAAAGAGCTGAGGGAAGGAGTGGAAGAAGTACTAAAAAGGATTGATGCGAAGAGGGGAGAGGATGGTACTGGTGAAACTAAAGAAATGGGAACATAAGAGGGTAGTGATGACAAAGTAGAGGGTGTTATATGGAAGTTCGGAGAGAATAGAGGATGATTTGACATGGGTAGAAAGGAAGATGCAGTATAAGTTAAGGAAAATAGCGGAAGAGGAAAGAAAAAAAGGAAGACGTGACGAACATATAACACAGAAAGTAAAGCGCGCGATCAAGATATTTCGGATCGCGAAGGACGATGACCAAACCGCGCGCCGTAAGCGCGCTCAAACTTTTTTGTTTCTATTATACGGTGCACAGAACCGAGCGTGGAGCGCGAGGTTTGAATAATTATTAAATCAAATATGGAGCGCGAAGCGCGAGTGTCCGGATGAGAATGTGTTCTTTAAGGCCGATAGAACCTCAAGTAAATTAGTTCTCCTCTTCATTTAAAACTAAAGTAATTAATCCAAAAGCATGTAACAGCGATACAGCTTACTAAGCGAACATTAGTCCACGAAGCGCGCAACAGTGAGCGTATTATATAAATATATATATATATATATATATATAATGGGTTAAACAACCACCGCAAGGTCCCACTGAGAGCAACTGCCATCTAAAAATGACACCGGCTCCCAGTCGAACCGCGGTAAATCACACTTATGGCCACTTCTCACAACCGTGAGATGGGTGGCCACAGGGCACGATGAAATCACAACGACAGGCCGGCGAAACCCTCGCGTGCCTCGAGGACACGAAGCGGCCCAAGGATGACAGCTTTCTGCATCCATCTCGCAAGTGCCTTGGCATATTTTTGGCACGCGGGTATGGCTTTAAGGTTACGAACCAGTGATAGTTTCGCACCTCCGAGAGCACCTATCACAAGGACAATTACTTGTACCGAATATTTTGGGTACAGTCATTACAACTCCCTTTTAAGGTCTTGATACCACTCCTCCTTTTCTTTCTCCTTGGCAGTGATGTTGCATTGGGACGGAGCCGAGAATTCGATCACGAATATAGTTTGTTTCTCGAAGTCTTGAAGAACGATGTCAGGCCTCGAAAGTTTGGCACTTCTCGTTTTGGACAATAGACTCTATCTCCCTTGAAGCGTTCGGCAGGGCAGGGTCGCGGCCAACACCGTAAGAGCGACAAAGATGGTAATAAAGCACTCTTAGGGCCGCATTATGTCTGTAGATATACGTCGTTCCTGCGTGGGTGGGACACCCCGATAGTATGTGTTCTAGGTACTCAGCGTCTGCATGACACGCTTTGCACCTATCGCTGGGAACATCTTGACACAAAATGCGGTTACGGTATGCTAAGGTGGAAATGACACCGTTCTGGCATGCGAAAATAAAACCCTCTGTACCTGAATTAAGCCCTGATGATCTGAGGAAAGCAAAAGTTTGCTCCTTCGACAAGAACTGTTTTTCTATATTTCTGTGAAAGTTTCCGTGCATTTTATTGTCGAGTAGCGGTTGGTGAAATTTGTCAACCTCTGCTTTCTTCACTTCGGCTTTTAGAAGTGAAGCATCTAGATGGAGTAATGCACTTTCCACACTTCTGATGTTAAAATTCAGGCCAAGGGTCTCGGCCGCTTGCTCCGCGGCTTTGTAGAGGAACGCTCCTTCGCCAATCATCTCGTGATTCCTGACCATTTTTAGGAGAGGATATCTGCCATTCGCAATGATGTAAGCTGTACTTAGAACAATTCGGTTATGAAGACACTGGAGATTCACAAGTCCGCGTCCGCCTTGACGGTGTGAAATGTATAATCGCGGAACTGACGAATTGATATGCAAGCTTTTATTCATGAGCATGCTCTTATGTGTGGTGATATCAAGTGCCGTAAGCTCGTTCTTCGTCCATTGAACCACCCCAAACGAGTAGAGTAGAACCGGGACGGCAAGCATGTTAGTCGCAGATACCTTGTTCAACGCTGACAGATTGGAAGACCAAATCTGTCGAAAAAGATGCTTGTATATGCTTCGGAGACACTCCGTCACTGATGTTACGTCCTGAATTCGGCTTTGAGGCACGCCCAGGTATGTATAGGTCTCTCCAGTATTAAGATGTCTAATAACACTTATATCCACAAGCTCAGGGTCCTTGGGAACGCCAGTAATCTTGCCTTTCTTCAGATTAATTTTGGCACACTTGTCCAATCCAAAGTCCATCCGAATCTCTCCTGTGTACTTCTTGACGATATTTATAGCAATTCGAAGTTTACTTTTACCAGAGGCATAGATCTTCAGGTCAACCATATAAAATACATAAGTGACCTTATGCTCGCGCTGATTAGTGTCGCCACAGAGGTATCCAGAAGAATTTCGTAGTGCGAGAGATAGAGGCAGAAGTGTGATGCAAAAAAAAAAACAAATGGCTCATGGTATCACCCTGAAGGACGCCCCTCTGGAAGGTGACGTTGCTCGTTGTCACACGATAATTTCTAGATGAGATAGTAAATCTAGTTTTCCAAAGAGGCATCAATCTCTCTATGCACCTTACTATTTCTGGATGAACCTTCAAGCTTTCCAACAGACAGGTGATACGTCTATGAGAGTTTTAATCGAAAGCTTTCCGGTAGTCAATCCAGGCCACTGACACGACGCGCTGATAGGCTGCTGCGTCTTTGCAGACGCACCTGTTAATTAGCAGGTTCTCTCGGCAACCTGCTATATCTTTTTTCGAGCCACGTTGTTCGTACATCTCTCTCCACATAGGCTCAATTCTTCGAACAATCCTGTTGTTTAGGACAGCTGTAAAGATCTTATACAGTGTGTTCAAACAAGTAATTGGCCTGTAATTCTCTGGGTTGGACAGGTTCCCTTTTTTCACCTCTTCGGCAGTGATTTATGGACATTAGTCCTCAGATTTTATGAGGTTGTCGGAAAACTCCTTGAAGCGGATGATATTGTCATTATCTTCATTCAACTTTAGTATTTTCGGGATCTTGTATACCTCCCTCCAAAAAGTCTCTACCTCCTTGGACATGGGGGGATTTTTGACAGAAACAGGGAGACCGCTGAAGAGGCGCGATGGGTCAGCGAGAAACTGTCTCACACTTGCGACATATCTCCACGAAGGAAGGCATCCATTTCAGCCAGATCTTGGGGCTTAGGAGGAACTTGCATGTTAATGTTCCTCCTTGTCCTGAAATCGCGATCATCTCTCAGAATGTGCCTGCTTTCCGCGGTTGGTCTTAATGTCGCTTCCTCATCTTCGTCTGCAGCTTGATCAAGCAACGGTTGGGGAAGCGCTCCGCGTACATATCCATTTTTCCGGAGGTAGTCAGCTTGATTTCGCAAAGACTGATGCGAAACGTGCTGAAGCTCTGGGTGTTTCTGGCACCACAGAGTGTGAAGACGCGCCATAAAGCCTCGGTGAACAGGGATAATGCTGGCATCGTAGCAGTCTAGCAAGTCATCCTTGAGTGGATCCGTCCACTCAATGTGGGCGTTTCGCCGGTTCATCGTCGTGTTTCCATCTACATTATTTTTAGCACCCCGAACTCTAGGATGATCGGCATTGTTTGCCGACCTATTGTCGGGTGCTCTGCGCATTCGATCGTTTTGAACCGCAACTAAAACTTTGTTGTGTTTTGGTGGTGTCATTGTTGTTCCCACGAGTAGCATACTCTGAGACGTTGCACGGTACCCTAGATTCACCGTTTAAGACACTTCACCCAGGTGCCATTCAGCTTTCGGCACTGTTGTTACGCCTCCGCTTAGGGGTTCTTCCTTCGGGACCATCCCTGGTCAATTGTCCGCGACTGCTTATTAATTATTGTAACCACATTCAGCAGAAACCCTTGGTACAGGGACCCTCTATCCGCAACCCGAGGACGCGTTCGGTGGCTTTATCATAGGCCCTCTAGTTCTATCCTAAAGGAATCGAAACTTAATAATTTAGACGACGAATTTTGTTAAATTAAATGTTATTGTAGCTTGTGACGTTTTTCCAAAAAGTTAAATTATTTTTTCATTTTTAATCTTATTTTTTACGATTAAAAGAAAATCTAGTAATCCTTTCTAAAACTGATTAATAATAACACATTTGTAGATCTTTTTTAAAATATGAAATATTGAACGCGAAGCGCGAGTATTGTAATGATAATGTGTTACTTACGGCCGATAGAGCCTCAAGTAAATAAAGTTCCTTTTTAGTCTAAAATAAAAACAAATTTAACAATCAATTCATATGTAGAGGTTTTGACAATTTTCTAATATTTGCAAATGATTTTTTTCTTTATATCGAAGTCGAACACGAAGTCGAACACAAACGTGTACGAGCGCGTAGCGCGAGATCCAACAGCCGCGCGCCCTGGATGCGCTCAAACTTGCGAGCGAAGATGAGTCGAGCTTCTAGACAAGTAATATTTCAGCGTTGCGTAGCGATAATTCTTGTTGGATATTAATCTGTATACTCTTTAATTTCTCATTTATTAATTCTTCAAGAACATTCATCATAATATTATTGTTATCAATTTCATTACGCATAGATGACGTAACCTGATATAGTATTCGTATCTCGTTTTGAACAATACGCTGTACAAGTCTCGAATTAAAAGCATCAAGCTGCTCTTCAGCGTCTTGAACGTTACATAGTCGTTTCTTATCGATATCGCAATTACCGTTAGAGGTAACTTTAAAACCAATACCAGGAGGATCACGTTTTGTGGACACAGCTCGATTCAGAGGATGTCCGAACATATCGATACTTATTTTAAGATTGACGCTTTAGTTAGCTTCACTCCCTTAAAATATGATTTGAGCTTCTCGCAATTCCTCAATGATGGAAATGATTTCATTATTATGACTTTGATTTCCTGCTGCTTGAGATGGTCGGAGTAGTCGAAGGAGTTCAACCAGCTCGTTAGGATCATCCCAATAAATGTAGTCTGGCCTTGAATGTTTCTTGCTATCAAAAATTGAGGTATTGGACTCATTAATCATTTCTCTTTCTTTAATGAACCTCCAGTTGTTGATGATCGTTTATGTGGAAAAAGTTTCGCTATAATATTCTAATATTTTAAAGTATTGTTCGAGTGAATGGCTTTTGAGGGAGTATAATTCTTCATATGTGCATTTGTAGCAATAACAATTTCTTTATAGTTGTTTTCATCATCCTGACTTATATGAGTTTCATCAGGTTTTTGTTTGAACAAAAGTTCAAGCAAACTAGTACTTTTCCGATGCAGTTTTTCGCCAATCTTGATATGTTGTCCATCAAAGCTGATTGGTGTATAACCAATTATGAACGTTCCATCATTAGTTTTTCGTACACCGTAAACCATATCCAAATATTGTTTTCTATTTTTGTTTAATAGTCCAATAAATTTATTCGTCAACTTCTCATCATTTTGAGTAGGTTCATGATTTTCATTAACCATAGTTGTTGCATCATGTGCTTGATCATTAGCAGCAGTCATGAAAGAAATATTATCATTTTCTGTTTCGTCTTCTTCTTTATCAATCTTATTATTCATATATTTATTTTTTCTTTCAGCAATATCAGACGTATTTAATAACTTTTGTAATGGTGTAACTATAGGTTTAAAAGTTTCACTAAGAATATTCTCTGTAGCTTCTTTGCTTAACTTTAGCATACGGTGCTTCCGTCGAATAGCATCGCTAACTTTTGCTATTTGACGAAGCACATCTTGCTCTTTGTGAAACATGTTTATACCTGAGTGTCTTTCTATAGCTACCATCATTTAAATTACTATCTTTATCGATAAATAAAAATTCATATTTATCTGTATTCCAACAAGCTGAACATAAATCTCGGAACAGAGTGTATGTCATATCAGTATTTACATGACCATCACACACATGTTAGAGATTTTTCTCATCTTGCCGAAAAAGAAGTAATAAAGTAACATTATCGCGGACTAGAAGAAGGCTCTAACATTGTCCTACTTCTCACATGCGATGTCATCAAATATAAAGATAGAGTTTGGTTTAGCTTTACTAGATGAAATTACTTGTTCATGCTCACTGTATGGAAGTACTCCACACCATCTACACCATTGATTACTTTGTCCAAGAACTGATACTTAAGTTGTTGCAAACATTTTGTGTATAGATAAATATTATCGAATCTGAGACCATTTGGATGGTCCACAAAAAACTGCATGAATGCTGTCTGAGAGTAGATTACCATGACGTTTCACTTCCACGAGGGAGTCTATATTTGCGATTGGAAGTTTGACAGGTTGTATCTTGAATCTCATTTTCACCTTGACTGCCGAGAAAGTTATAAGTACAGCGCTTATATAGCTTTTGAGTCAGTTGAAAGATAACCTTCATGCAGCTAACAAAAGTTGGACCGCCTCCCCAACCTGTTAAGTCTATACTGACATGAAGTTTCTTGTTAAGAATACAGTATCCACTTCCCTCGGGAACAATTATAATGAGTTGGAGGAGCACTTTACGAGTTGTAGCTTCAACCACAGCTCAAGACTGATTGTTGAGAAAGCTATAAATACAGCGATTATATAACTTTTGGGTCAGTTGGAAGATAGCCTTCATACAGCTAGCAACAGTTGGACAGCCTCCCCAAATTGTTAAGTCTATACTGATAAGAAGTTGCTCGTTAAGAATACAGTATCCACTTTCCTCGGGTACATGAGAAAGCTGTAAATACAGCGATTATATATAAACTTATAGTCAGTCGCAAATTTACCTTCATAGAGTGAGTAATGCTTGTACACAGTAAGAAACGTCGAGGTCGAGATTTAGTTTGTACTATTATTAATAAGTTACCTTTCGAATTACATAAACGTTAGATAAACGTTTAGAACGAAGTCATCCAGGTATAAACCCATTGGACGCTGCTTATAAGGAGCACGATATTGCTTATTCGAAAAATCGAGAGAATATTGAAGTAAGAAACGTTGCAGATAGCATACTAACTGACAAAGCGTGGCAACGTGTTTTCTCAAAAAACTCTGATTTTGGTGAAAAAGCAACTGCACTAGCTATAACCAACATCATGAAAGTTAAATCAAAACTCGGTATGGTGTTAAGAAAGAATAAGAGGAAGAGTAAAAAGGTTTCTAAGAAACGAGTAGCTTTGAGAAAGATTGTGGATGCTGCTAAAAATACCATGTCTCCTAGTAATGATGCTCAAGTTGTCATTAAAACTTAACACTGATTCCAATATTCGCAGGACTCAGCGCACTTGCAGCTCTTGCTGGAGGAGCACCTGGTGTTGCAAAAGCTGTAAATGATTTCGATGTAGCTAAAGATCAACTTCAAGAGACTGAACGTCATAATAAAGCAATGTAGGAAATAGCTCTTGAAAAATGACTACACTTGAAATCCTATCGACAAGAACTGGGTCTTTATATCAAACCATGTTCTAAAGCTAAGAAAAGTGCATCTAAAATATGTACTTATATGAAAGAGAGAAAAAACTTACAGAGAAGCTACCACATCGTGCATTAACTGATTTTGATCTACTCAATTATGCTAAGGCTCTAAAGATTCAATATTTTCGAGGAGTCTTTATACGAAATGAATTACCTGCTTGAGAACCTTAACGGAAAGAGTCGGTCATAGTTAACCTTGATGATAAAGATAAAGATGGAAAAATATGTGCAAAAGAATTTGGAAAATAATAATACTAATTATGCTATAGTAAATATTAGACCAAACAACAATACGTTGCGTAGTGAAATCAAGAGCAACCGTGAAATTCATTTTAAATCAAAAGATTCTATTGGTCAGCTGTTGGGATTCACATCACGTGTTCTCGAAGCTAACAAGTTTCATATCTCAGATTTACCAGTAACTATTCTCAAGGTGAATGCTCTCAGGATTGAGTCCAACATTAAAACTGGAGCATATATCAATGATCAAAAAGTTCACACGATTCATGAATTCTTCCCAAGTGTTCCACCAGAATATAAGATCGTTGAAGTACCATCACACGTCATTTACCTTCCGATCATCATGAAGACAATATATCATATTCAGCTCCGCATAGTTGATCAAGACGGAGAATTGGTGAATTTTCGAGGAGAGACTATGACTATCCGATTACACTTGAAGTCAACGTGATAGGTATCGTTTATAATCATAAAGTGGGCGCAAGTTATATAAGCAAGTCACCATGCAAGAATTCTGTCCGTCTTCAATCAGCTCGCAAGAGAATAACATCTGAGAACGTGCGCTTCCTCAAACAACTATGTGGGTCTCAGATTTGTTCAAGAAGGAAAAAGAAGAAGAAAAAGCGACCATTAATTTATATATTATTTATTTGTCGCTGTTACAAAGATGGAAGAAATACTGAATGTTCCAGCTCCAGTGAGTTATGATGAATCTGTAGCACACTATGAGGTTCATGCTCATCAACCTTAAGCTTCATCATTATACCAGGTGTCACAACAGTCCCGGGAGGCTGAATATTTCCTCAGGTAAGATATTTTTCAGGGAGGTCAAGGTCACTCTTGAAGTCACCTTCAACAAGAAATTCAATGGTGACCTTTACTTTGATCTTGACAATGACCTTCAAGGTTTTTTCGAAGTCAATACATAGGTCCGTTGTAACCTTGAAAGGGGATTTCCAATGGGAAAAAATTGACTTGAAATAACCTTGAAGGTCATCGTCGAGGCCATGCTTAAGGTTACTACTGAATACGCCTTGTTAAATTTAGTAACATTGCTCGTTACGAAAAAAATGTGAAAATCTTCTATTCCCCGATGTATGCAGATCTTGTTTAAGTTTAAATGACCTTAGAGTGACCTTCAAGGTTACAATGTACCTATGTATGACCTGGGTACATATTTTAACGCAAAATTTCCCGCTCTATCGATTTCCGATGTAATAAAATGGGGTTTCCATTTTTTTTTACAGTTGACCTTGAAAAACCCTTGAAGGTCATCATCAAGATCAAAATAAAGGTCACCATTAAATTCCTCGTCGAAAGTTACTTCAAAAATGACCTTGACCTCCCTGAAAAATATCTTACCTGAGGAAATATTCAGCCGTCCCGGGACTTTTGTGACACCCTATATAACAACAGTGATAAGATACGAATTGCAGTGCAACATAAAGGTTTATGCATTCTTCCAAGTAAAAACTCATTATACATACATGGAAGACTAGTTCAGGCTGATGGATTTACAGCTGCCACAGCAACAAATCTAATTGGCAACGACATCTGCTTTTTATTTGATGAAATTCGATATGAATGTATGATCCTCAGATTCACTGAAGATTATCAAAAGATTATTTTAAATGCCAAACATGAACTAATCTTAACAAGATCACGCACCGACATTAAGGCTATTATTCAACCAGCACAAGGAGAACATGAAGGTTTTAGAATTATACTACATAAAGTTGAATGGATGATTCCCTATGTTCTATCTGCAAATCGTCAGCAGGTATAATTGCTAAAGTATATTGAAAAGGATTCACTTATATCAATGAGTTTTCGATCCTGGGAAATGTTTGAATATCCTCTAATTCCTGCCACTCAGAATCATGTGTGGCAGGTAAAGACTTCCACACAAATAGAGAAACCACGATATATCATACTAGGATTTCAAACAGGCAGAAAAGATCAACGAAGCAGTTATATCAACTTTTTCGACCACTGTAATATTACAAATGTCAACGTTTTTCTAAATTCTCAGTATTACCCATATGGTAATTTGAATTTAAACTTTGATCAAAATCAGTTTGCATTATTGTATGAGATGTATGCTAATTTTCAAACTTCATAGTATAGAAAAGAGCATCAAACTTTGCTAAAGAAGCGTTTCTTCAAGGATACAGCACCCTATTGTCTAACCATACATGATAGTATAGTTCAATAAAAGCCCATTAGTGGCGCTGTTTAGAAACTAATTTGAAGTGGTGGGGGTAATATTTAGTGGTAGGAGTAATATTGAGTGATGGGTGTCGGAGCAGGGTATAAAAGAGCTGCATTTGGCTGAAAAAAAATCAGTCTCAGGATGGACTTCGTTGTAGACGTTCAGGGCTACAAAAGACCTTACAACAACTTTATCTTCAAGCAACTGGCCATCCACACTCTCCCGGAAGATGCTCTTCTTCTTGTGTTCCTCTTCGAACCACCCTACAGCTGGATTTCACTACCTGGAAGGTATAAAAGCACTAATCCATGGTTAACACACAATTTCCATGGAATCAACTGGACTAGTGGTGACATACCCTATGAAAAAGTTAGACCTATACTTCAAGAAACATTGATGACTGCACGCACAATCTTCGTCAAAGGTCTTGAAAAGAAAAGGTGGTTAGAAAAATATGTAAACAATGTTCAAAATCTGGAAGATTGGAATTGTCGTTCGTTGAAAAAAAATTACATTTGAATCATCACTACCTTCATGTATACATCATACATATCGCACCACTAATTGTGCAGTAAATAATATTACAGTATTAAAAAATTGGGTTCTAAATAGACCCGAAAATTATACAACGAGCATGTTTCACTCGATGAAGTAGATGCTAATTATAGAGCAAAAGATTTTTATAATGATATAGAACTTTTTTTGTAAAAAACTAGGTTAACGTTATTTTAAATTGAATTAGTGCATTTTAAAATGGAATATTAAATCTCTATTCACACATAATTTCCCTCCCTTATTAATTTTAAGTTCTATCTTTTAGGTAAGCATTAGTTTATAGTTAGATTTCTTAAGTAACATTAGTTAATTGCTTATTATTAAGTAAAAATTGGTTTATAATTAGTTTCTAAGTAAACATTAGTTTATAGTTGGATTTTAAGTGAACATTAGTTACTTTGCTTATTATCAAATATCTTGGAATTATTTTTCACATTTATCTGGGAATGGGCCTGGCTCGTATTGTCTCGTCTCAAATAGCATCACTACTTAACATGCCCTGAAATCCCTACAAATAAATGGAATGAGATACCGGAAAAAAGAGTCGAATCAGCGTCGCTGAACGTTTTCAAACATACTTACTTTTACACTTATTTTGGGGCTAATTTGGACTTTCTCTGTCACAAACTTCTGTAGCCCCAATCAGTTACTATTTTTTATGCTATATTGTTGTTAACCTTATTTCTATTAACATTAATTACTTTTCAGTCACAGTTGTAAATGACAGACGGGGTCATCAGCTTTTAGCTGTCTCCTCTCTTTATGTATTACTGGCCACACAGTCCTTACGGGATAAAAAAGAGCACAAAGGGTACTCTTTCATACATAAACGATACCCTTTTTTACAAAAATGGGATATCAGTGAACAATTCTGAGGCATTGAACATATTTTTAGACATAGACAGAAAAAGATCATTTCTAAAAACATGATAATGACTGAGAAAAACGTCCTGTTGTTTCAGTTTTGATTACATAGGCATGTACATTTTTTTAAAGTATTCTGAGGTATTCGACATTTTTTTAATTGTTGTATTTGTATTTTTTCCTGACTACCAAAATGAGTATTTGGAAACCCGGTATCTTTTTGCTGATGTTTTCTTGCGAATTGACATTTTTTCTCTATGGTATTTATATTCGCAGAAAGGCCTCAAATAACGGAAGAAAATCTCTAGTAATTTTTAAAGAGACCATCAAAAATAAAATCAATCGACGGGTCTCAAATACGGGACCAATTACATCAAATACAGTAATATAGTATTCTCAATATGAAAAAAGTTTTCTTCATATGACGAAAAGAATTATTTTTCAATTTACAAAGGGAAAAAAGCGTTTCCAAGATATTTATATGACACAGGAAGAGTGCAAAGTTTGGACAACTCGATTTGATTTGAAATTACCCCGCACAAAAGGCATGAAAAATGTCTTTCAGTGGATTTTAATTTTACTGCCACTCTCTAGAAGAATTTGCCCAAACGGATTTTGATCAATCATGACTATGCTCCGGACTGTGAGGATTCTCGCAGCAGCTCAAAAAGCGGGTTTACTAAACATTAGTCGTATTGTAAAAAAAAATTCCTAGACTATCAGAAAATAGGCGACTAAGACCTTATGGGGACAGAAATAAATTTTATCTTTGCAAAGAGGTTCCAAACATAATTATAAACTTTGACATCTCTAACGTATTAGGCACATGACGTAGTCCATAGCTGATGATGAAAAACCGGGTTCACCCGAGAAGAAAAATTGAAAAACACAAAATAATAATTTTCCTAAACAGCCTTAGAAGGCTAAACAGCCCTCTAAGGAACAAATTATACACATGTTTTACAAAAAAATGTACCAACTCTGGTCGAATGACGATTATGACGTAGGTGAAAAAAAGAACAAAACTAATTACCATTGGTTACAGATAAAATAATATACCATACATATGTGGGCTTCCGCATGAAAAGAGCCGTTATGACCGGTATGGCGTTACGTATAGGGACATATAGCCCGATAATTCCCCGGCATTGTAGGAAAAAGTTATAGTTTTTCTTTGAACATGAAATATACCTACTTCCGGTTACTTTATGGATATGAGAATAGTCTCAATAGATTCACTATAGGTTCCAGTATCATCCCCCACTCAAGCCCGAAAATAATAATTTTGACCTCAACTTAGAAAAACGTGAATATCTCCTCAACTAGAACCGGCCATAAGGGCTCTTTTCATGCGGACTCCTACATATGATGAATATGAGTAATATATGCTAATTTAAGCTAGAGGTAGCGATAACGGATATTATTAAAAAACTTAAGACTTGATTTGTTAGATAACTGAGATAAACTATGGATCGAATTATAAAGATTGAATTGTTGTAATACTAAGGCGCAAAGACGTCGCTGAAAGTTCTAAAAATTAACAATTTACAATTTACGAGTGTGGAATTTCGAGAGAAGAATTATCAATGTTAAACAAAAAGTTAAAGAATAGCTTTTTAAAGTGATGAGGCGAAAGTGCATTTTTAATTGATTCTGGTACATGGTTCCAAGGACGCGCTCCCCTCACCATGAAGGATCTTCGCAACTTACAAGATTTGTGACGTGGAACTGTAAGGACCGTTTTTCTTACACGAAGTCTAGATTGGGCAGGTAAAGTCATATTTCTGTTTTCAAAAATATCTAGAAGATATTGTGGGGTTTTGTTATAAAAGAGATTGTAAATTAGATTGCCCACAGAAAATTGTCTTCTTTTAGTCACATTAAGAAGGGCGCTCGCTGTCGATATAGGGTAAGATGTTCATATTTCGGTACATCATAGATGAATCGTATGCATGCATTAAGTGTTCACTCAAGTTTAGCATTCAGCTTATGCGTGATATCGTCGTACATAATACACCCACAATAGAAAACGGGAGGTTAAGACACTTAACAAGAAGAATCCGAGTTGACATTGGCAAGCATTCAACGAAAACAATTCCAAGGCCATCAGTCTTAAGCTGAAGGAAGGACGATAATGTACCAGGAGACAGACAACAGGACGGCCCAATAATAATTGCTTTAGATTTTGAAGGATTCAGCGTTAATCTATTGTTTAGTGCCCATTGACTCACTATGGAATATCCTTCTGAACCAGTGCAATCAAACTATTAATGGAAGATATAAGACCTGAGACATATAGTTTAAAATCATCCGCATATTTATGGTACTTGCAATGCTCAAGATCACTGCCAAGGTCAGAGGTGTATAGAAAGAAGAGAACGGAGTTTTAAGGAGGATTCGAACCACGCAATTTCGATATTAGATAAATTAAACTTACGAAGTTTATGTTAAAGAAGCTTGTAATCAACAGTATCGAAAGCTTTAAAAAAATAAAATAACTGTTGTTATTTCCTTATTTTCGATAGCCATTTTAAAGTCTGAAGTAACATTCAGGGAGGCTGTTAATGTACTGTGCTTAGCCCGAAAGCCCGATTGTAGCGGATCGAATGGCCTATTCAGATCTAGGTATCTCGTGAGTGGCGAATGGACAATATTTTCTAGCGACTTGAGCATAACACAAAGTATCGAAATCGGCCGGAAATAATTGGGAGAAGAGATACTAGAAACCTTGGGTATAGGGCGGATGAACGCACTTTTCCATAGATCAGGGGAAAATCCTACTTGAAGAGAACAGTTATAGATGTGAAGAAGTATGGGGAAAATTACAGGAAGCGCTAGTCGAATCATCTTTATAGATATACCACCTGTTCCTAACGCTTTAGCTTTAATTTCGATGAGTTTCTTACAGAAAACTTCCGGTATTATGCCTAAAAAAACAGGAATCAGTGTCTCTAAAAGTCGAACTTGCCTGAACTGCTGTAAGGGGTGTACCAGAGTTGTAGTAGTTGAAGGATGGTAAATTTTTTAAGGCGCTTTTACTAACTCATTATATGAGAAAGTATATGCCGAGACTGCATTCTCAGGTGGAATTAGATATAAGCGTCTAAGTAAGTGCCAGACACTTTCATTTTTATTCTTGTTCTTCATAGCATTGTAATTATATTTATTACACGAATCCCTGATTTTAGTTTAAACTAATTTCCTTAGCTGGCGAAACTAGGGGTTAAGCCTAACCTACGCTCCCTCATAAGGTTTCTGATTTCAACAGTGATCCAAGGAGCTGAATTTTTGTGTTTACGTGGAACACGCAAAGGCTCCAACTGATCGAGCGATGAAATTAAGTAAGAGCACCAAAAATTTAATTTACTATGAATGTCCTCAATTCTTTGAATTTTTTCCCTATCGTAGGTCATTAAGTGCTCCTAAAGCTTAACCTCCTCTACATATGCAAGATTTCTTATTTGGGTTCGATTACGGTTTGTGGATTGAGTATAGGAATACTTTAATCTAATATTGATAAGGTCATGATTCGATAGAAATGGGATAAGATGTTGGCCATAAAAATTCAGCTTATCAAGATTATGTACTATCATTATGTATATTCGGGAACTAGAATGATCAGTGTGATGGGTGGAATTATGTGGGACAATAAGTAACCCAGCGGCATGTATCATAGATGGTAAATATTTAGGTTTTATTGAACAATTGTCGCATTGTAATGAACTTCCTAGACCATCAGGAAGCGGGGAACCGAAACCTTATGAAGCAAGTACTAAATTTTAATATCAACAACACATCATTGCAAAAAAGTTGCAAATATCCTCATAAACTTTTATTATCTTTAACTCATCTAAAATAATCAAGTGCCTCGGTAGCTCAGGAGCTTAAGGTCGTTATAATGCGACTGCACGTTATAGGTCCGGGGTTTTATCCCTGAGGCGGTACCTCTGGAAATTTGTCTATGTACTTTTACCGAGGTTCTGCTGGCTCGGATCCCACCTTAAGCAGTAGGTAAACTGTGGCTGAACCCTATTCCGTGGATGATGGGATAAAAATCCAGACTGTCTAATATTTCAAATTAGGCATACTGCACTCATCAGATCACTTGATTGCATTAAAAATACGTCTGTGACTGAAGATATATGAGCGGTTCTACGAAAAGTGTCATTTTCGGTGAAAAAAGTTGTAAAATAAAGTTTGGAGCACATCTTTTAAACTTTTTTTATTCATAAAGAAATGTATTTTTTTTTAATGGTCCACTTATTACGCACAAGTTATACGAATATTTTTTTAAAAATTACATCAGACTCTCACTTCATGAACGCACGGTTATTGAATTGCTAGAATTGCTGGCCCACGCAGTTTCTCACGGGGCAGGGAGAGAGACGGCTGCGACTCCGCCCGGAAGAACCACAGTTCACTAGTAGTCAGTCGAGTATATTGCGCAATATTATGGAAACAGTTATGAACAAGGTTATTTGCAGGCAACCCCCGACACTGTTCATGAACTGAGAGTCTTGTGTAATCCAAATTTTTTATGGCGGAATGAATGGAGAACAAAAGATCATTTAGTTTGTTTTTCTCCTTTTAATTTTAGGACACTGCCGATTGTAGTGCGAATGGGTAATATTATGAGATATTTGTATCAAAAATTTATATATTAAAAAAAAACAGCTTAATTTTTGAGCACATCATTTCTCTTTTGGAGACAGCTACAAGTGTTGTAGCAGACATTTGCGCTGAAATGTTGAAGTAGACATTTTGCCATAAATTGGAGATAAATTCTGCGCGCATTTCAGCATTGAGTTAATCCATTGTAAACTTCCTCGGCCTGACATATTGCTTAATTTCCGTCAACATAGAAAAGGTTGCTTCAAGAAGTCTTGGAGTAAAGTACGATGACGGAGTGGGCATTTTTTTGGAAAATTCGAAATTTTTGATACCTCTAGGTGTGATACTTTAACAATTTTAGTAGAGCATCTTCTTCCTTCATATGAAAGAAGGGTACACACTAATTTCTTCGATGGAATCAAATGAGCTACTGTGATTCATGGAGCATTCGTTTGATAGTATCTTAATACTAGGTTTGTCTAGGCAATACAAGCATTTTGGAAGCATTTAAAGAAAAGAATACAGGTACGCGCCTTGCTTCGCGTCCCCCTCTCTGCTGATCCGGGGGTTCTTTGCATGTGAGAGCCGAGCTGTGCTTGCAAGCTAATTTTCCAGTTGTGCTCATCCACTCTTTGAAACATTATTATTGTCGAAACAAATTATGAAATTAAAAGCTAAAATTTACTAAACAAATTTTTAACTTACATCTTGATTTCTCAATGCAGCAAGCTCTGCACAACTGTTACCGAGTAAATAGTCGCCACTTAACAAAGCTATTTTATTTCCGAAAGTCATGTCGTTCATTTCGGCAGCTTCAGGGTAAATTCCAGGCTGAATATTCACTAGACCCTTGTGGACCAAATGACTGGTACGTATCATCTCAGTAACTTCAGCCAGAGCACGTTGACTGCAATTTATTAATAGTAATAATTAACCGAAATTGTTTCTACGAGCAAAAATGGTGGGGATAAATTGTGGCTTTGAAATTATCATTAAACCGTCTTACTGTTTTATGAAGCTAAATAATGTAGATTTTCTTTAATTATATAAAATTAGATTAACTATTTAAGAATGAGTGGTGAAACATCCCCCCCCTTCCATGACTCGAAAGATTATTGTTAATAAATAATTATATGTATTATGACCCGCGTATTATATAGAAAGCCTGAAAATAGGCAATTCACTTCACAGCGGAGAAATAAAGCTAGAATTAATCTATGATGTGGAGAATCCGCGGATGCGCATGTCAGAGCTACCCCGCCCACTCAAAAGAACGACCGCAGTGGAGAGAGCTCGCGCGCGGAGTTGAGAGGCTGCGAAGCACGGGAGAAAGCGGAGTCGGCGGCTTGCCACTGAGTGGCAAAGGTTACTAGGAGTGCCCTAGGGGTGCAATAGCTTGTTCACAGGCTATCTCTGACTCATTTCCTAGATCCACGACAATAATACGATCGATTGAAGTGTACTTGGGGTGAAATATGTTGTTCACGGCCTATCACTGACTCTGATTCACTTCTTAGATTGTTACAGTGATACGATTAAGTGAAAGTGTTCTTGGGATGGAATAGGTTGTCCACAGCCTATCGTTGACTCTGATACTTTTCCTGGATCATGTAAAATTAAATGAAATAAATAAAGATTTTTTTCACTTAATCCTGTGCCAGGAACGGTGCCATAGCGAAATCTTCTTGTGATGGCAAGTTAGCTAAGATCTACACGAAATAAGAGTGTATAATTATGTCTATGGTTGAGAATCTTATTAAAGTGAATTATTTCATTATATTATTTCTACACGGGATTATTATAAAAATTATATCATTTCTAGAGAACGTATTTTACGTATTTGAATAAGTTAATAAAACCTACCGTCACTTTTAGTGCCAATCTTTGCGGTATAATACCTGAATAGTATTATTGTATTATTTGAGGAGTTCGTTATATTGAATTTACTCTAAAGCGTAAAATTCCATTATAAGCGCAATAACCGAATTAAGTTAGATTAACAATCTATCTATATGTGTGTGGGACTGAATTTTATTCTTGTTTTATTTAAGGGCTTGGATATCGACTAAAACTATAACGTTATATTACCTAAACAGCATATTATAAATTGGATTGTTAAGATTGCTATCAATAATAAGTTGATATTACCAGACATCGGAACTTTATTCCTTCTCTCGTGAGACTTCCACCTTTTTCATTTATTACAATTAACTGAAGTATTAATAAAAATAAATGAAATTCAATCAAAAGTCTCAAACTCGAGGGACTCAGTACTACCAGGCACCAGTGTTACGTATCGTTCGACATCAAATCTCAAAAAGTAGGCGGTGGCACAAAAATAAAGACAATAATACAATAACTTAGTTGAAAAAAAATCGCAGAATTTTGAGTTAAATACAGAAACATTCTTCAACATCATACTTGTATAATGATGTCAGTTTGATTTTCGTCAAACATTTTTTGTCTTTCCTGTCACAGAAAATGTGTTCAAGTACAGGAGAAATGACCCTCAACTTCCAATACGTCGACTTTGAAGTGCTCCACAAGTGCAACAATTGGTTATAGAAATTTGAAAAAATTCATGAGTATTCTTTAACATGCACTTTACACATGGCAACTTTTTTACTCCAATTTAATTATTATTTTAATTATTAGAGCTAAAAATGTAAAAAATAATTATCTCGGCTCTGGATAGAGATTTCAAGCTGAAATCTAGCTTGAAAGAAGTTTTTCGATTCAGTGGTTTCTTCTCAAAAGTTGAACGGCCCATACAAATGATTAATGTCTGAATTAAAAGCGTCTGGATAATCACAATCTTAATGAGTTTCAATACTGGAAAACTCGTAATGAAAAAATTTCCTACTCGGCATTGTCGAATTTATCTGTGACACAGATCCCTTCAGAAAAAAGGGTCACGCTGTGCCCGCTACCGAAAACCATAGGCGCAGATCAGCGGGCCCCTTTTTTCTGAAGGAATCTGTGTCACAGTTAAATTCGACATTGCCGAGAAGGACGTTTTTTCATTACGAGAACAGACGCTGTTAATTCAGGCATTAATAATTTTTACTGCCCGTTCAACATTTGAGATGAAACCGCTGAATCGAGAAGTTTCTTTCAAGCTAGACTTCAGCTTGAAATCTGTATCCAGAGCCAAGATACTTGTTTTTTACATTTTTAGCTCTACTGATTAAAATAATAATTGAATTGAAGTAGAAAAATATGCTATTTGTAAAGTACATTATAAAAAATACTCATGAATATTTTCAAATTTCTGATATCAATTTTTGCACTTGTGGAGCACTTCTAAGCCCACGTATTGAAAGTTGATCTTATTTCTCTTGTTTTTTCACACATTTTCTGTCACGGGAAAGACAAAAAAATTTTGACGAGAATCAAACTGACATCATTTTATAAGTATAGTGTTAAAGAATGTTTCTGTCTTTGACACAAAATTCTGCGATCTTTCTAGCCGAGTAATAAGCCTTCAAAGCCAGGTGTCAGTACTTTTTGTCCCGACTTTAGTTGTGTGCATTTGAAAACGACCACACACAGTTGTGTTGCATTTAGAATGGCGCATATAGCCTAGAAAAATTAGCATTTCTGCTAAAACAAAATATAAACAGGAATTATGTGCTTAGAATGTTTGGGTGCACGTTCTAATGAAATGCTGAAACCCTGTGCTCTGTCAGGCTGTTGCGTATATTGTTAGTTAATAATAAAGTCGAAATTGAAACGATTTTTCACACATTTCTTTGGATTGTTGCTGACGATTAAGGCATACAAGATTTAAAGTATTCAAAAACATTTTTTCTATAATTCGTAATCCCAAAATGGCCGGGTGAAGAGGAGTTGGGAGGCACGTTTTTTACAAACAATAAAAAATTTTCCAAACAAATTTGTAAAAGTCTCTTTGTGAATTACCTAATAACAAATTGCTCTAAACAATAATTTTTTCATATCTACAATTGTCGAAAAAATATAGGAAAATTGAGTGTAACCGACAGTTTGTTATCTGAAAACAAAGGATTGGAATGAGAGCATTTGATCAAAAGGCGAGTTTTCTGCGAAAAGATCTGATTTTTCAATTGTTTGAACAAAAATTGGTTAGATAATTTGATTAAATACGGGAGTTACAGAAGAACTGATTACACCATTCGATTTCCCGGAAGAAAATATGTATAGTCTATGTGATGGATAATTTTCTTCTGAAACAAATTCTTTATGTAGCATAAATATACAATTGCGTAGTACGACCTGCGCTTCAGCATTTATTTATACTGCATAAAAAATTGGGCGGAGAAAAAAATTATCCAACACCTGCCCTCTATTTAATTTCTATTGTAGAATTGCATGGCGTAATCAGTTTGTATGCCATTCACAAGTTTAATCACATTGTTTAAACAATTTTGGTATAAAGAATTAAAAAATCAGACTATTTTTCATGAAACGTGTTCTAGAATACTTTTAACCCTCCACTTTAAGAATCTAACCAGGGAAATTCGATCCGAGTATTATTTATAACAGTGAAAATTCATTAAATTTAGGGCTCCGACTTTGCCAGTACCCGGTAACCCGAGTACTCGGGCGGGAACCCGAGGGCACGGGTATTACTCTGGTACCCGGGGTAATAATCTAAATAGCGGGTACCCGGATACCCGGGTAGTCGGGTAATACACGGGTACCCGGTTTCATTAAGGTTATCAGGAATATAATAAAACAAAAGGTATCATGATCGCAAATGTCAGATAATCCATCATTCAACTCGTCAGCATGTTGCCTCAACGGCCAAGTTGGATATACGATTATTTTATGATAAGTGTAATATTTGGGCGAAATATTTTCGTACGAAAACTCGCCATCATTAAGCCAACCCTTATTGCACAAGCACAATTAAGCGTCCATAGCGACGAATTCAAATTCAAAGTAAGTTACTGCTTATGACCTATTACAAAATTTTACAAATTGAAAGGTACCGTATTTTATTTTCCTTGAATTAAAATTATTCTTATTTACTGTTGTGATAATAAGTGGAAGTCCAATCGAAAATGGCGCTTATGGTGCCCTTATAATGAGAACTTTTTTTTAATTCAGAAAAATTCGTCGAGTACCCGCATATCCAGCTTTTACCCGATTATCCGGGTACCCGAATGCCCGATCATCAGAATAAATATATAACTACCCGCCATGAAGTCCTAGCCGTAATTAAAACGCAGGTTTCTACGAAAACACGGTAGCATTAATGAACAAATGAATCTCTGGTAAACTATTAGCCGCAAGGAGTTCAAATAGGGATTATTTAAAAAAATGTTATGCCCTACAAATTGTGCCCTATGCACTTTTCACATATCTCTTAACCGGAAGAAACAATCCAAGCAAACGTTTTAAGCAAAGAATTGCTGTATATATTTTGATACAGCAAATGGTCCTTTTTCGTCTAATTTGACCTTATTGCGACTATCGTGACCTTAGAGCCATCGGGTGCTATCTTGAATTTTGCCAACCTGTTAGGAGAGGCTTTCAAAAGTAGGATAGTTTTTTACATGCAGACATTTACGGATAATAATGAGAAAATTTTTTTGTCCAATTGTCGCGCCAGAAATGCGACTTCGGAGACTCGTTTAGAGAAGGTGAACTCACAGATTATTCAATCCATGACGTGTCCGTGGTGGAAATTTAATTTTTTAATGTTCCTAGGCTTCAAAGCAGAGAAAAATGGGTTTTTATCTCTAAAATTGAAGACACATAATTTTTTGGATTGATATCAGATATAAAAGAAAGTGGTAAGTTTAATTTTCTCCTTGTATTTCTTTGTAAAATATCTTTTTGCTACCTCAGATCGATCAGAAATCATTCGCATGTTCCAGCTGAGCTAAAATGATTTTTATTATCGTCAATTCCCATTTTTAATTCTGGAAAAATTAAAATTAAATAGCATCCTAAACAGAAAAATAAGTATTTCGATTGATCCTTTAAAATACTAAACTAAGTGTATTTTTTAACAATTGAAACCCCACATCATAGAACGGGATATACAATATTTCTCGTGGAGTGTGTGGGAGAGGGTCCCCAAACGCTTTGGTTTCAGCAAAGCCCCCCCCCCCCCCCCCCTAAAAAAAAATTCTATATCCCGTTCTGCGATGCGGCGGTTCAATTATCGATAAAACTCGAGCGTGATAACAATGTCATGTCTTAAATATTTATTACTAACATGAACACTGTTTACTCTTTATAATTACAAGTCTTCCAATTTAATAATATATTTACGATATAATATTTCAATAAGTTAATATTTTAAATAGTGGGTGCGGTACACAAAACCAAACTGCACTTCGCGCTGATGGGTTGGCCTTTTCCGCTGTTTTAGGTCGTATATTAGAGATTGTTTTAAGAAACAGAGCCACTCAACATTTTTCTTAGAATTTAAAAAGATGGCTATTCAAAAAAAAAAGTCTTTCTACTTTTTCTCGAAAATATTGATTTTATCGTGAAAATGCGTAGAACAAAAAATATGCACCTCATGAAACTGAAGAACTTTTATTCGAAACATTTTTTCGAAAAATCAATATTTTCAAAAATAATTTTTAAAACCTGTTTTTCATAAAAGTCTAAAATTTGGAAGGCCAACAAATGTATATCATCTACGATGAAAATATTGTTGTCTCTATTTGACATTTAGAACTATTGTAAGCAATGTTTTCGTGCTTCTCTGTTTTCCTTGTTTTTAATTCTAGAATTGCAGACCTGAAACAATGAAATTACGAAATACTCCCAGACAATGTTGATTTTTCTAACATTAGGATAATTAGTAACAATAAAAAATCCTGAATTGATTTAGCATTAATTAACTTAATTTCAATCACGGAAATCATAGATTTTAAAGTCCTACACAGGTCACCCGATCAGATCATTTTCTAATTTTAATCATACCAAAAACAATAGAGGTTAATAACCAAACAAGGAAAAAGAATAAAACAGAAAAGTAATCTGGCTAACGAATTCACTGATGCGATGCAGACCTCACCATGCAGTTCATCGGATTCCAACACACTAATCGAATCATCGATAGCCTTATTAAAAACATTTCAGACCGTGCAGAAGTCACCGATATGGCTACTCTATCCAAGTACAGAGCAGTCTCTTCCAAACCCTAGTTTGGTGATCAGTGTGTTAATTCACAAAACACTTTGAAAGCACTCCTAAAAGATTGCAAGAAACATAACTTCGAAAAGGATCTTGCACTACAGTATAGTAACTTGAAAAAAAAAAAAACTATATTCAGGTGCTCTAAAAAAAGGAAGCACAAAGAACCGCAACTTTTGTTCACCTGGCCTCAATCAGGGATTCCAAAACTTTCGGAAAATTAATTAACAATTTTAGGGGTAAACCAAACTCTGTAGATTGCATCCATGCAGAGAGAAGGTGGTTCGAAAGTAGATTTTAAAAGTAATAATAAATAATAATCTGTACTGCTGTATTTTATGAAATACTTGAGTAATATAAAGTATTGAGAAAATATTGACTTTTTAGAAATATTAAAAACGCGATTTTGAAGGTTATTTTAGAATTCGATAATATTTTTCTAATTGTCACTTAAACCTAACTGATAACAACAAAATAAAATTTGCGAGTCGTGAATAAATTTTAGGTAATTAGTTCATTACAGAAGATTATTTTAAACAACTGTGTCTTCAGAATACAACATTTGAATATAATTTTTCATTTAGCTAGGGTTTCTCTCCGTCTTTTTACAGTTTAAAAATTCGTTCTATGGACATGGCAGATTCTAATCCTAAAACTGAATTAACGACGACACTTTTAACTATGAATTTTTATAATTTGTAAGTTGGATATTACAAAAACTGTATACTTTAACATTCTGTACTACTTTTTAAATATGAAAACACTATTTACTCTAAACGAGAAGTTTCCTTCTTAATAGACTAAACAGATGTTAATTAATCTTCGCATTACAATAAAATAAACGTTTTATGAGCAAAAAATTAAAATAATTAAAATGCAAGGTTCTCATGAAGTCAATCGATTCCGGAATCTATAATTTCCTCGTCTCTGAACTCGTTCGAAAGCATATGTGATACACACGATGCACAATATACTATTACCTGTTCCCGGCAAGAATAATTAGAAGACTGATTCAAGATTTAACGTCGGAAATGCCGAGTGCCAAAACTTTGGTGTACTGAAATATTACATTTTAAGATCAAACTCTGTGGATCTAAAGTATGGTAAATTGCATGGAGATTGCACTTTCAAGTTGTACAAAAGGCTATTCACCCAAAAATGAGTATGAAGTTTTATTACATTCTCATCTTAATGAGAAGGTATTGTTTGTCGTCATCTGCAAATGCTATAACTTCCGAAAGAATTAGTCGATTAGATTGCCCTTTGACATACTGTTTTAGGACCTACAAATAAAAACCCAATGATTCTGGTTCTATCCGTGATAAATGCGTAAAATATTTCCATTTTCCAGCAAAACTATACGAGATACGAAAAGAATGTTGGAACGCAACATTGTTCATCATGAAAAAATCTGTAAATTTGCCATGAACTCTATTTTCCATGAAACTCATATTTTTTGTTTTAATCATGAAAAATGGTATTAAAAATAAGATTGTCCATTTTTCGGTCAAACCATGCAAGATACGGCAGAATATAAAAAAGAAAAATTATGCACCTTAAAAATATCTACAAATTTGGTTAACACTATTTTTACAAGATACATATTTTTTGTTTTAATCGTGCAAAATGACATTAAAAGTAACAAATTTAAATTGATGAAAAAGCGACACAAGATCCAATAACATTTTTCACCTGAGACAGAAGTTCCGGACCGAGGTGCAGAAATTATTAACACATAAATTTAATATAAAAGAGTTCAACATAATGTAGACAATTTTGCGTTTTGGCCGGATAATATAACTCGCCGAGCGCGCGAAATGCCATAAAACTATTGTCCAAGTTGGTCAAAAATGGAAATTGCAAATTTCCATCAACAAAGCATATGACTCGATGCGGCTTGCTAGGCGCATCTTTTTTCTATTAGGCATTTTTTGTAAAAAAATTAGTTTTGAAAATAAAAGATGAAAACTAATTTTTTTCGCCCGAAAAAACACAATAAAATCAATGTGTCATCAAATTTAAACTGCGGTTTCTCGGAAACTAATTGATATGAATGAACGATATGAATCAAAATATCGAAGCGATCTATGGTTTGATATTAGCGATTGGAGTATCGATCGTCCCGGAAAACCGCGTTTTTCACATTTCATGGCCAACGGCCATACCACGCTGAAAAAACCAGTTCTCGTCAGATCACTGAAGATAAGCAGCGTTGGGCGCGGTTAGTACTTGGATGGGTGACCATTCGAGAATATTGCGTGCTGTTGGCACATCGTGGGTGTGGTGAGCCCAACTTGTAGTTATTTACTACAAGAAACTATCCACCTAGAAACACTACCCAAATCGGGTAGTGTTACGCCTACCCTGAAAGGGAAATGGCTTAATGGTATACTTACTTACTTACGTAGCGAGGAAGTTTTTCATTTTACAAGTCTCGCCACAAAGAAACATATCTCCATGCTTGTCAACATTTGGCCAAGTTTGAAGCAAAATTTGACATCCATCCGATGAAAATTGTAGGTGTCACGGATTTTTAAAGAAAAGCGTCGGCGTGCGCGGCCGGATAATCTCGGCGCTCACGGCATTTGCCGAACGTGAACGTCTTGCGGACCCATGATCTGTTAGTTACAGCACTTTATTATTGTTATTATACCTATTATAACTATTATACCCAAAAATTCATTTCTGCAATCCGCAAATTGTCGATTCGAACGCCGGGCTGGCTCGCATGCGCCGATAAACTTTTTCATAGTATATCGCGTAGTATATTTTGATGTTATGTCAAGTCACGTTGAAAACTGTCGGGCGTAGAAGCTTATCAAAACAGAGGTCGGAAACGATCGAGAAATAATGATTCTTGGGTTCAAAACGTTAGGAAAAAATCTAGAAATTCGGCATGTATCATTTTTATAACACGGAGAGAAAAAACGGAAAACGAATTACCGAAATCTTTGGTATGCGTGGAATAACCGTCAAGATTAGGCTTTTTTCTATTATTATATAACACAGCAAACACATTCATGTATATAAATATTTATTTTTGGATGACAGAATGAAAATTCAACATTATTCGCTTTTGAATCGACTATTTCCGGATTGCAGAATTAATTTTCGGGTATAATAGTTCGCAATACGCTTGAAAATGGGAAAAATATCTTTGAGTCAATTGTGGACAATAATTAAGTGATGTAATAACGCAAAACTTTTTACGCAAAACGTTTACGTTCGGCGAGATTCTCCGGCCGCGCGCGCCGACGCTATTCTTTAAAAATCCGTAACTCCTACAATTTGCATCACATCGATGTCAAATTTGGCTTAAAAGTTGGCCAAATGTTGACAACCATGGAGATATGTTTCTTTTTGGAGAGACTCGTAAAATAAAAAACTTCCTCGCTACGTGAAATATGAAAAACGCGGTTTTCCGGGTCGATCGATACATCGATCGCTAATATTAAACCATAGATCGATACAATATTTTGATTCATATCGTCATGAACTTACAATTTAAATTTCAAGTGATTTGGTCAATTAGTTTCCGAGAAACCGCAGTTTAAGTTTGATAAAACATTGATGTTATTGCATTTTTTCGGGCGAAAAAAAATTAGTTTTTATCTTTTATTGTCACAACTAATTTTTCTTACAAAAAAATGCCTGATAGAAAAAAGAAGCGCCTTGACAAGTCGCGTCGAGTCATATTTTTTGTTGATGGAAATTTGCGATTTCCATTTTTGACCAACTTGGACAATAGTTGCACGGCATTTCGTGCGCTCGGCGAGTTATATTATCCCACCCTTCAATTTAATCAAGTGCGAAGTACGAGACACGTGATTAGAATGTCTTCGTCAAAGCCAAAAGAGCTTTAAACAAGAGAAATAACGAAGTCACATACATCAAATATGGTTTGACATTTAATTTTAAAAGGTCTATGCGCACAAGTAAGGGAAGTACAAAGAACGACAGCGTAGCGCGAGGTAAATGTGTTATCGAGCACCACGCGTGAGATCCGAAAGACGCGCACCGCAGGGGCGTTCAAACTTGCGGGTGAAGCGAGCCGCCCGCGTAGCGTAATAGATAGCACCTTGTAGTTCTACAAATTGTTCTTATGCACATTTTATTTGACAAATTATTCCTATTCAGAGATTCTATTTTAGAATAAGATGAAACTTATATGCGAAGACATTGCATTAAACTACCTCTTGATGTCCCTAACTCATTTTAGTCAAAAAAAGTGAGATAGCACCCTATGGTTCCAAGTTAACAATATATATTAGATTTTACCTATGCAGAACACCAGCAGCTTTATCTTCTTCCATTTCATCGACATTCAGATGACCAGCAGCTTTTGATATCAAAAGTACAATTAGTCCCCATGCCTGCATATTGCGTCCATTATAAATCAGACTCCTGCAAAATAAAAATGTAAGTAATAAAATTCCTTTGTTTTCCAAGAATAGAAACCCAGCATGGAAAAGTATTTTATTTTATGAATTAAAAACATATCGATTCATCATCTATTTGGATAAACAGATGAATACGGTATAATATGTAATATTACATCATTCTTTAGCCCGAATTTTCAATTTTTTGTGCGAGTCCGTGAGCCTGTACCCAACGTCATTTCGTACACCCCTGAAGAATAAAGATTTTGAACTTTTCATTTTGATAATGTTCAAATTCAATCGTTTTTAATGGTGAGTTCTAAAATGTGGAAAGGTTTTTAGATCAAAATTATTAACTTTTCTTTGTTTGATAAAGAAAATTATTTATTATATTCCTTCAGTGAACTAATTCTCTTTAACAAAACAACACTTTTATTTATAAAATGTTGTACTATTCGTACTTGGCTTTGTTTTTCGTTTTCAAAACCTTGATAACCATCAACATAATTAAATAAGATATGTATGTACTTAACGAAATTTTCTCATCCTTAGTGCTTCTGGTTGTATTTATTTTAACGCTCGGTGAACATTTTTAATGTAGTGATGTATCAAGACAGATATGGCCTAATTTTTTGTTAAATGAGTTCACTTCTACGAATTTCTAAATGAACTCTCTTTGTTCTCCAAACTATTAATGCCAACTTTTTTATGACTAAATTGTAATTTATATTAGGGGATTTTACTTATGAGAGTAACTTCTCCCAGCAGGGAGGTTGTGAGATATTCAAGACTAGCTCAGATAATTTATTGTATAAATTTGCACTATATCGACGCCTCCATTCCATACTGCTTCACGTCGTGTTTGGGCGGTTGAAGTGCCTCGTCCCGTTTGGTCGGTGTACAGCTCTCCGTCGCATTTGGTCGCTTTATGGCTCCAATTCTTTTGTATAAACAACCAAAGGTAACGCCGTAAAGCTTGTCAAACTTTTTTTCGAATCCGCTAATTACAATCTATATTTCGTTTGGCTTTGACGCAATAACATTTCATTGATAAATGGCCTGCACATTAAAGTGTATTACCGCCCCCCCCCCCCCAGTTCGGTAGCCATGCAATATGGTGGCTTCTGGTTTTGCAACTATAAATGTATCCTATAGTAAGGTAAAGGTACCAATCACGAGACAAATTTTGAGGGTGTTCTGAGATTCTCATTAGTTTTTGAACGATAGTAGAATATATTTTTAAAATGTTTATATCAATGAATGGGCTGATTTTTTCTGAATGCGAAACGCCTATTAAAAGTTTAATTTAGTCTAAGCAAAGTTATTATATTTATGAAAAAGCGGAACGACCTATATGTACCTATTATGAAACAACTTTTAGACTCTTGTACCGGTGTTCCATAATGCATGTCCCTGTTACGAAGTAGCAGACAAATGTGTTTTTTTTTTATATAAATATAGCTTATTTTATATTATTTTCTACATTAGATCGAACTAAATAGTACAATGAACTTTTACTTCAATCGTTCCTAGAGATGAATGAATTGAATAAAAGTTTTCGTTAAAATTGACAAACCTATGATGTAAGCCGGCTTTGTGGTATGAGGAAACCGACTTAATCACAGGTGTGTGTGGTTGTTCGGGTGAGAAGTGAGGCTCAGTCTGGGCCTTGGTAGAGTAGATGGAAGGATGGTCGGGCACTGCTGAGGCGCTGACCTGGCGGAGATGGCAGGTGGGAGCGCCACGAATAGGAAGATGCCGATTGTTCCGGGCCAAGAAACCCCGAGAGGAAAGGAGATAAACATTCGCCTGCAATCCGTCCATGCGAGGCGATCGCGAAAAGTTGCAGGTGTTGATGGCCGGTCGGGTGTTAGCAGGGCGCTAGACGGGTCGTCCAGGCGGTACGATTAGTAAGGGTCTGAGGCCGCACGGAGGGGCCACGACAGACGGGCGTGTTGGTGGGCCACCGTCCCGGCCCGAAGGTGGAGGTGCACCACGTGCTGGGTCCGATGAGCTTTTTTTTTTCTAAGGACGGATTCCCGTCGTCAAGGCGGAGGAATTCGGGAGAGGAGTTAGAAGCCGAGGTTTCGGCGAGGAGGGGTCATTGCCAACCTAGGTCGCTTGGTCGGCGGAGAAGGAGGCGAGAAAAGGAAGTCGTCGGCGTGCAGGGGGTATGAGAGACGAAGGAGTGCAGAGAAAGAAAAGGCAGGAAGACAGTTTAGGTTTCCTTATCGAAAGGCTTGTTGTACAAAAAAAAACTCTAACAATCTGAATGGACGCGGAGCTTAAGGTGGCCCCGTACGACCAGTTGAAGAGGAGAGGTAAAAGTCGCCAAGGGACGAGATCTGCTCGTGCACCGGCTTTTATGGGCGAGGCGCGAGAGCTCGAGCGAGGCAGGGAATAGTAGCTGGCCCGCTGATTGGCCGAGACGCCCGAAACTGGAGTCGCAACGGAGCGGTGGGGACACCGTTCTCCGTGCTGCCTGCCATCGATCTCGCGCGCCTTGCGCCGTTTAAACAAATCTTAACAACTTTAACTTAAAAATTAAAAGATTCAGACACAAAAATCTTACAATTATTTATAATAGAAAAATTCCTAAAAATCCGAATTTTAATCCTGTGCAAACAGATTTAGCCTAGCTATAATAGAAAAAAAGTTCGAAAAATTAGCTTATGATGAATTAACTTACAGATAATAGAACATTAGAATGTTAACTTAAGATTACTCAGTGCCCTAACTATTTACAATAAATGTATTAAATAACCTAAGTAGAGCTATCTCCAGAAAGCTATGTAAAAAAACGAAATAAAACAATAACGTGAGTCAGGGAGGAATGACAGAAGAAACGGATCTTGATATTTGAGTAAATGAGGTAAAATATTGAATTATTAAAAGGAACTATTAAAGATTTGAGCAACAACAAAAAAATATTTTAAAACAAACAAATACCGGACTAGAGAAATAAACGTCCGTGTTGAGATCCCCTGTTTTACCGCGCGCATTGGTTGAAGAGAGACAGCGAATGGCGACGGCCGGTGTACGTGACGACCGGCTTGTTTTGCGGCGTACGTGAGTAACGGCTTGTTTACGTCCTCGGGGAAAATCCCGACGGAACAGCTGTGTCAACCTGGCGCGTCACTCAGGGGATCGTAACAATGCGATGAGCCATTATTGGCCCATCTGTCAGGGTCTTCTATCACCCGTGTTTGATGACTCACTCAATGGGTGAAAGCAAGCTCGTTCTCGTAAACACAGTTGTAAAGCAATTTAGGCGGAAAATTTCCCACTCGAGTTTCGCCTTGAAACTCGAGCTGGGATTTCACGTGTCCAATTGCTTTAGACCGTGGTTGTCAAATTTTTGGGACTACTGGTCCATAACACCTAACCTATAAAGGTTAGTTTTCGTGAACGAAGTGGATTTAATTTCATTTGTGTTCAAAAATGCTTGTTATAGGGAATGAATTTTTATTTAGGTGGATCAAAAAGAAGGAAAAAACTTAGTCAAACTGAAGTGTAAATTAAATATTAGGCTAAGTACCTTTTCGTTTTTTTTTCTTTTATTGTACTTAACAATAACTTCATGTGTTTTGTTGAATATTCGTCATTTTTGGTAGAAAATTAATCTCCTTGGTTGAAAATTCAACAGCTTGTTTGAAATTTGTTTTCTCTGTTGACCGAAAAGTATTTTTTAATTAAAAACTTAACTATTCTTGAAAATGTATCTTTAGAATAAATCAATTTCATAAATAAATTCAGAGTTTGGCTATTTCTAAACGAATAGGCTGAATTTTTGTATAGAATTAACTAAGAATATCTTCCCGATGACTTTTTTCTATGATGCGTTGCAAATTTTCAAGAATTATTAATTATTTAAACAATTTTCATGAGGAGCCGTTCAAAACATACGTAACGCCTTTGGGGGGGGGGGGGCTATTTTTCAGCGAATAGGCTCAATTTGTTTACGAAGTCAGCAAAGAATATATTCCCAATAACTCTTTTCTACGATGCTTTGCAAATTCACAAGAATTATTAATTATTTACATAGTTTTCATAAACAAATTCAGAGTTTGGCTAATTTTCAGCGAATATACATTTTGTTTACAGAACTAACTACGAATGTCTTTCCGATTACTTTTTTTACTATGCTTTGCAAATTCCCAAGAATTATTAATTATTTAAACAATGTTCATAAACATATTGAGAGTTTAGCTATTTTTCAGCGAATAGGCTCAATTTGTTTACGGAATCAACAATAGTACATTGTTAACCGAGTGGAGAATCGACTAGTCCCCCACATGGTTAACATATTATTTTCTTTACATACCGCGAAGGGGAATGCGATTTCGGGACAAGGCGCGAAACAGCAAAAGTGATCGGTTCCACGATAGATTGATTCAATCACGAAAATATGGACTTTCCCGTCACTTGTGTGGAAAAGTAAGTTTTACCACACGGACTTATCATCGATCGTGGAATCGATCACTTTTACTGTTTCGCGCCAGGGTCCCAAAATCGCATTTCCCGCGCGGGTATGAAAGAAGCAATGTCTTTTCGATAACTTTTTGCTACGATACTTTGCAAATTTACAAGAATTATTCATTTTTTAAACAATTTTCATAAACAAATGTACATTTTTGCTGTTTTCGAATGAATAGGATCCATTTTTTTCACGAAATGGACTAAGAATGTCTTTGCGATAACTCTTCGGTGTGATACTTTTTAAATTGAAAACGATTGTTGATTATTTGAACAATATTCATAAATAAGTAAAGAGTTTAGCTATATTTTAACGAATAAGCTCAATTTTTGTTTATGCAATCGAATAAAAATGTCTTACCGATGACCTTTCACCATAAAACTTTTCGCTCTTAAGTTTGCGCTTAAGCGAAGCTTAAGCTTTTTTGTTCTAAGCATTCTTTATTGAGCCAATACTTTTTGAGAAAAATAAAAAAGAAATGGGAAAAATTTAAAATATTTTTTTCTTCACATTTTTTCAAAATAAGCAGGCATTCTTTATTTTACAAGCTAATGGGCTCCATAAAAAATATAAATCACTAGTTGCAGCCCCTAAAAAGCCTGATTGGTCAGTTTTTTATTGTTATTCACAAAACTTAATTTAAAAAATAAATAAATTGTTTTATCTCTGCATGAAAAAAGTCATGAGAACTGTAGAATTTTTTTCTAAAAGTCATCCCGAACTCGTTAAATCTGAACTCGAGCATTCTAAGCAGATACGCGGATCTCCGTTAGATGTTGTCACAAACTACCCAGGACCAGTCGCATTTATAGCAGATGTTAAGAGGGAACTCCTGCTCCTACTCCTCTTTTCTCTAGGTAAAAGGGTGTATACAGCAGGTCAGTATCTTCTCTGGATACAGGAGTGGAGTGGAGTGAGTTCATTTGATGCAATAAATCTCGAGGAGATGTTTGGAGATATTTTTTTGGTGAGTCTCATTTTTGAATGTGTAAGGGGTCTGCAGCCAGCTGTGGGGCTCGTCACTTCAGGAGCAATAAAATGGAAATATTTCGAACTGTGAGCTCTTGCAATGCGTCTCGCGCACCCGTGTCAGATATACACTTCACAATGCGAGATAGCCTGATATTAAAGTAAACGTGCTCTCGTGGGATGTGAAGAGCACGTTAAGCAAAACCTGACACCGCTCCTACCTCGAGCTCAAGCGTGCTCGCTCGTCGGCTCCAAGCGCGCTCTTGGCGAGAAAAAGGGCATAGCAGGATAAGCATGTATGTGCTCCCCGGCTACGCTCTAGTTGAAATTTTTTAATTATGTTGTTATTGATGTGAGTTTAAATTTCCCAAAAGATTATATCTGAAAAAAATGTTCATAGGATTCTTGGGGGTAATAAGAAAAATAAAAAAAATCACGTGCGTCCTAAACTACGACCCAAGACAGATTTATGTGTAAACATCTTCGGTAAACGTTAACTGAAATCTTACATGAAGCAAATAATAACTCACGCACATGTAGGGGTATAAAAATTGATTTTCTCTTATATGTAATGTCGTGCAAAAGTTTCTGGACATCTATTTTCGAATAGTTTGAACAAGCACCCTAGTTTTATTAATAATAAACTGTAGCTCTTGTCTCAATTATTGCATGAAAGGTGATAAAAGTACCCGTTTTATGGGCATAGATGAAAGCCAGTATGTGTTAATTTTATTAGAAGTTGTTCAAAAAAACGTAAAATGTTAATGTATTCGGAAAATATCAATAAATTCGGAAATAACCATTTTTTTTATTGTTTTTGGACTAATTTTAAAGATAATTTTCTGCAAGTCTTTCAGAATACACCCACGGCCGCCAACAGCAACGCAGTAGTATCAGATGGTCACCCATCCAAGTACTAACCGCGCCCAACACTGCTTAACTTCAGTGATCTAACGGGAACTGGTGTTTCCAGCGTGGTATGGCCGTTATTAATTTGTTTTAATTCAGTTATGAAAACCTGACTTTATATCAATATTGATAAGTTCTTTAAATTAATCAGGGTGCTTAATGTAAACTTAAAAATGTTCATTGTTTCATTTTTTTTTTAATTTTTAATTTGTAAATTACATTTTTTAATTTAGATTTCTCAAGAAACAATTTATAATCGCTAAATTGTACTGTTTTTATGTTAAAATTGTTTGAAAATGATATAATTTTGAACACTTACAAATTTCTTGATTGATTGTTCAAACTATTTTAGTTCTTAAAACGCAGACTCTTCCACGAGCTTTGTTTATAAAATGCTGATGCGGGCCGATATGATTTATCTGAAAGAACTCTGGAGACGCTTTGAGATTCGCTATGTCTGTTATAATAAATTTAAAATTAGAAAGTAAAAATTAAATATTCAAAAATAAACAAATTGAATTATTTTAAATAAAAGAAGACTCGAATCATTAAAATTTCAGAGTGCTGAATTTAAACTTAAAAATTGTCATTGTTTAATTTTTTTTTAATTTTTCATTTATAAGTACATTTTTGAATTTTAATGTTTTAATAACAATGTAAAATCCTTAAATTGTAGTGTTTCAACCTAAAATTGTTTAAAAATGATATAATTTTGAACACTTGAAAAATTTATTGATTCATTCTTCAAACTATTTTATTTCCTAAAACGCATTCTCTCCTTTGCCTGCTTAGTAAATCTTCGTTTATAAAATACCGATGCGGACCGATATGAGTTCTTTGAAAGAACACATTGTGTCGCACTTATGTTACGCATCTACATTTGGAATTAGGCTAATTATATTTCATGAAGAAGAATAATAAAAATTGAAATTTCATTATAGAAAATTCATTATTATGACACTTATCCTTATTATTACACATCTAAGTACTCAAAAATTATAAGAAAAATATTGAAAATTGTTTCTTTTTTTCAAATTAGACACAGAATATTTTCCTCCTGTTAGACTTTAAATACTTGGCGGGAATTCTCAAAACAGAATGAAAAAGAAACCGAAAAAATGCAAAATAGCAGTTTTCTAATGAATTCATACTATAAACGGAATTTCTTGTGTTTTTTCAAAATGAATGATTTTTAATCGGTAAATGACGAGTTTCCAAGTATTTTGGAAATAACCTACAATTTTTTAAACAATTATTATTCGTTAAAAAAATATATTTTTCTCTGTAAGTCGTGGAAAATTATTATTTTCGGGATATAAATTCCAGAGAATAATAACTTGTTACAATTTGAGGAAGAAAAGATTTTTTAAACAAATGGAAATTGTTTAAATAATGACCAATTATGTAAAAAACAAAAAAAAATTCTTCGAAAGAGAGGGGGGGGGGGGAGACTGAGGGGCTCCTTTCGGTGGGTGAAGAGAAGCAAGCCTCCGGTCTGTGACATAAGACAACGCGTGTGCCAGAGGCTTGCGTTACACTTTCCAGCCATGGTTTCATTTGTATCAGGCGCGACTCCCATATCGAGATCTAAGATGTTTACACATCCAAACTTTTTTTTATCGAGAATGTCTTAATCGATTTAAATTAAAGAATGTATGTCATGGGACATTGGTCTGAGTTCTTAATTTTTCGTAGCTTTGTTTACTGATCACTTTTAATAGACAAATTTGAAAGCTATATTAGTTATTAATTAATAATTGTTTAAACAATTTTTATTTGTTTCAACAATTATTTTTTCACATTGTATCGCAAATTACCAGTATCCTCATAATGACATGAAATAATCAAGCAATGCAAAATCTATACACAGGGTGTCTAGTGATCAGGCAATTTGAAATTCCCGGGTTTTTCCCGATTTTTTCACGGTCAAATATTTTTCCCCCGACCAAGTTTTATATGGCTTTTTGTGATTTTTAAAAGTCAAAGTATACATAGAAATAGGAATTTTAACATAATATACATAGAAAAAATCTTCCCGCTGGGCGAGTATACTCTCATCGCGCGCTGCGCGCGCGGCTCCCAAGTTTGAGCGCGCTTGAGGCGCGCACCTGTTGGATCTCGCGCTTCGCGCTCGATCATTGTACATCCACCACATTTTTGCATAGGACTTTTGAAATTATAGGTCAAAACATCAAAAACTGAAATTTAATCATTGTGAATTCTCTTTTGTTAAAGCTCCTTCGGCTTTAACGAACACATTCTCATCACGAGTCTCGTGAGAAAAAAAGGTTAAAAGCAAGTTTTTAGATCTAATTTGAAAAGAATTTTCTTATAAAACATTTTATTGTACCTTGTGTCTTTTTGTCAAAAAATTTAATTTGTTTATTTGTAATTTTATTTTTCACGATTGAACAAAAACTACGCCTCTTATCAAGAAATGATTAATAAAAAATTTGTCGCTCTTTTTTGGGTGAACAGCTTTTGTCTATTTATATTTTTTCGGGGCTTGTGTCGTTTTTCGTGAGGATAAATTGTTCGAATTTCCGAGTACTACGAATAGCCGTACATAGAATTTTCAAATCTTGAAAAAAATGGTCTCAAAAATTTTGAAAATTTTATAACTTTTTGAATTTTTATCCAAAATAGCTGCCTAAAGAACTTGTTCTTTTCTCTTAGGTTTTAAAAAAGTTTGCCAAAGCTGAATCCAATCAGATCATTTTTTCGAAAGTTATCGTGCCTACAGACAGACTAGACACTACATACAGACTACAGACAGACAGCTTCTTAAATATCGTTTTTTCTGACTCACAGGGTCTCAAAACGTGCAGATTCAATGAAAAACGACTAAGTTAAATTTCACATAGAACCAGTACCTTCGTATAAGAATGAGAATGTAAATCCGGTTTCATAAAAAAAGGATACGTGGCCGGGTTCCGCAATTCAATCCAATCCTTTTTTAAATAATAAAAACAGAATGAAAAAACGACCCACTCAATGTTTCCTTTCACTATAATTTAGGGCTCATTTAATGCCCTATTCCCAAATTTAATGCTTTCAAAATTGTCACGTCGTTAGAAATATATAGTTTTGTTAAAAACCTCAAATTTATCCGATTTCATAAAAAAAGGATACGTGGCCGGGTTCCGCAATGCAATGCAATCCTTTTTAAAATAACAAAACCAGAATGAAAAAACGACCCACTCAATATTTTTTTACACTATAATTTAGGGCTCATTTAGGGTTCATTTAATACCATATTTTCAAATTATTAAACTAAATACTAACTAACTAAATTATAGTGCAAAGAAATAATGCCTAAGTCGTTTTTTTCTATAGGTTGTCCTGCCAGCTTAACGTTAAGCTAGCAGGACCACAGGTTTTTTTTAATGCGGACCATTACATTTTGCAATAGGGCATTCAATGATTTATAAATAAGCACTAAATTAAAGTGCAAGAAAATATTGCCTACATGTTTTTCTTCTATATTGGTTTCTGCTAGCATAACGTTAAGCGAGCAGGACCACAGATTTTTTTTTAAATTGCGATGCATTTAATTTGGCAATGGGGCATTAAATGAGCTTAAATGAGCCCTTAATTCCATATAGGTTTTTAGTCCATTTTTGCAATGTGGTCATTCCAGCTTAACGGACCTAACCGTTTGGTCTAAAATGAATTTGTTTGTTTGTGGAGAATTCAATTATTTGGTTGAGACATCATCTTTCTTAGTTGAAAATTTAACTTTTCGGGTTTAAAATTCAACTATTTTCTAAAAAAATCGACTTTTTAGTTTGAAAACTCAACTTTTTCTTTGAAAATTCATCTATCTCTTTTTGTAGACAATTAATGTTTTTTTGTTTGAAAATTCCACTATTTTATTGAAAATGCAATATATTTTGACTTCAAACCTTCAGCGTTTCATATTGAATTTAATATGGCACCTATACATTAATTTCCTCTCTTCTGAGAGCATTTTGGATTGTGAAGTCCGTTAAAATATTATGTATATATATTTTGTTTTAAAGCAGGAGGGGGTTCGTATTTGTGATGCAACAATGGAGGGTTTAAGCTTTGCCTAATGATCTGTGACGAAGAAGGACAGAGGTGAAAAAGTGTTCAAAAAAGCGTGAAGTAGTTTTTGAACGGCCACATAGATTATTTTCATTTTTCCATAAATTCAAATTTGTTTTTTTAATATATATTTTTAATGATTAAAACAAAAAATACGTACCTGTCCAAAAAAATGGTCATTAAACGTTTTATTGTATTTTGTGTCTTTCTTCCAAAAATTTGTCATTCTTACGAAAATTTGTAGATCTTTTTGAGATCAACAATTCTTCTGAAGATTTTTTCTTATGTATCTTGTATAGTATCAAACAATATATGATAAAAAAGGATCGACTTGGATATTATATTAATTCAAATATCATGGTTTATCACGTGGGAGACTGTGTATGAGGGGGGGGGGGGGGGGGAGTCCCTGTATAAAGTTATCTCTTTCATCATTTACGAATTTCAATCATCTTGGGGTGACAGATTTTTACTTCTTTTAATGTTAAAGTTTATCATTATAAAGCAATTCGAAAATTTCAGAATTAAAAAAATTTTTAATGTTGTAATGTTAAATAAAAATATGGAGATTCAAAAATGTAGGATTTTACTAACAAAAGTGGGTGTAAAAAGGAACAACGTGGATAGGTGGAAGATACAAAAGGATAGAGTGGGTTGAATCGAACAATAGGAGGAATAGGAATATTATATTGGGCGTGACTCTAAATGTAGCTACTTCCTCGCCGTGGGTCCTGGGAAGTTTAAGAAAATAACTAGCAAAGAGCTGCGTATCTGCTCAGAATGACCGAGTTCAGATTTAACGAGTTTGTGACGACTTTTAGAAAAAATTCTACAGTTATCATGACTTTTTTCATGCCATGATAACACAATTTAATTTTTTTTTAAATTCATTTTTGTCAAATTTTGAATAACAATGAAATACTAACCAATCAGGCTTTTTAGTAGAGGAAACTGGTGATTTATATTCTGAATGGAGCCCATCAGTATCTAAAATAAAGAATGCCTACTTATTTTAAAAAATATAAACAAAAAAGATTTTATATTTTTTCAATCTCTTTTATTTCTCTCAAAAAGGGTTGGTTCAATAAAAAAAAGCATAGAAATAAAAATATGAATTTTATAGCGATTTACAACTTTTCTTGAAATACTTTTTTCAATACAACGAATAATTATGATGTAAATCAAGAAAAACATATTTTAAGGTTTTCCAGGCAATTTAGGCATAATCGGCTACAAACTTTTTTTTTTATCGGAACCAAATTTTGTACAGTTGCGTGTTAGATAAAAATTAAAAGAACAGATCCCTAGGGTCTTACATTTTCTGAGATTTGTATTTCACGCTACTTCTTCCTGAATAGCGCTCTGTGAAAAAAGGTTATTCTCTCAATTTCTCCATTACCTTAGTGGATGATAGACCATCGAATCGGCAATCGGAAGACCGGTGTTCGATTCCCAGCGGAGCGAAAAAGGATCTTTTCTCATAGAAAATTATTGTATTATATTTCTTTTAATTTAACATCTCATCAGATCTTAGAAAATTTACGGTTCATTAGATAATAGCTAGCTGTTAAACCTAAGCACGGAAATAATCCGTACGATTTTAAATGCTCGTTTTGCTAACAATACGTGGAGTAGTTCTGAATAGGGCTGTCCGGTATGTTGAAAGATGTGTAGGGGTAGTAAAGAAACAAATCCAATAATTCATGTATTTTAATTTAATTTTCACATTGGTTTCTTTATGAAATATAATTTTACAATCAATTAAAGGCAACAGGAATACGTTTTAAAAAGTTAATTTTTCAAATAAGACTGGTTCATGTTTTGTTAAACGTGTGCTTATAAGAAGGAAATCAATTTTTTGACGTGAACAGATTATCAACTTACCAAAATCTATACATTTCTGTATGTTAACTGATACATACTTGTATAATATTGTGCGCATTCTTTACAATAAAATATTTATCTCTGCTTGAGTACTTTAAGCACTGTAATATCTTGGAAATTGAAAATTAAACGCTTCAGTGAAATGTAGTGAATAATTATTGTAATGGAATTTCGAAAATAAATTTGTTATTTGCTTTTTAACTCTTACTCTTTGTAAGGTTAAAATTAGAACCAACTTTTCAGTTCTTTTTTGATATTATTATATTTGAAGAGTCTAAGTTCCATTTAAAATAATACAACAGTGAAAAAAGTATTGCGAATTTTTATAAAAGCTCATATGTATGTATGTATACCATTAAGCCATTTCCCTTTCAGGGTAGGCGTGACACTACCCGATTCGAGTAGTGTTTCTAGGTTAGTTTCTTGTAGTAAATAACTACAAGTGTGGGCTCACCACACCCACGATGTGCCAACAGCACTCAGTTTTCTCGAATGGGCACCCATCCAAGTACTAACCGCGCCCAACGCTGCTTAACTTCAGTGATCTGACGAGAACTGGTTTTTTCAGCGTGGTATGGCTGTTGTATATATAATTTATATTTTTTGAGAGTAACTCGCTAACTTTGCCGAGTCGATATCGATGTCCAGATTAGTACTTTGAAAATGTTTGCAAAGCTACCTAGAATTACCGTAGGAAAATGTTTGCACTCATATGCAATTGTCATTCGGTTATGCAGTACTTTCCGCATTCATTTCAGTCGTTCAGATAAAGTTTCTTTGGCGACACAAATCGCAAATGACGATCAATTCTCTGATTTGAATCTTCACGAGGTACCAGGACTGTCACCACAGGAACAGTTTCAACAGTGGCCTGAGCGCGTTTAGGAGAACAGTTATTCTGATTCGACTCTTATGGAGGTTTAGGAGGCTCAGGAAAATGAGAAGAGGATGGAGAAACAGATTCATAGGTACATTTAGCGCATTTAGTAGCATGGATTTTCGGATTCGACTCTTGTCGACGTTTCACGACTGGACGAGCAAGTGCAGGAACAGAATTAGCAGCAGCTTGAGGTACTGGAGACAAGATGCAGGAATCGATTTTGCAGAAGAATTTTTCGAGGGCAACACTTTGACCAGCTTGATTTCCAGAACTGCGTTCCTTTTATGCTTACGAACAGTTTTTAAATACCTTTCTAGAGCCTGCTTTACTGGTGGACACAATTTTTTTTTCTTTGGCACAATCCTACCTTTCAGATCTCGGCTTCAGTATGTAAAATTAAAGAAGCAATACTTTTCAACGCAAAGCTTTCTGAAGACTTGAAAAACTTTAACTTTGTGCTGTAAGCACGAGTAGAATGCAAAAGTTGTTTTTGCTTTGAGCCATAGCGTGGATTTTCGAACAATCTTTTTAATAAATAACTTTTCGAGAAGAGTTCTTCCCAGTAAACGCTATGCTTCAAGATGCGTGTCTTTAAAACATGTACCGCCACGCCTCTTTATAGTATTTTTTCAAGCTGATTATGTAATCGGAGCATGATTTTGCTGTCGGTAGGCTCGTTTGTAAGCATTTTATCAGATCAGCAGTATTACTGTAAGTATTAACTTTTCTACAATTTCCTCGCCTTCGTCATACATTGTCATGCACCGATTGCTCTCCGCCTTTTCCCCCGCCTATACTTGTTAACAAGCGTTTGCTTGATTTAATAGCTTCTAAGGAATCTTCTTCGCAATTGTAGAACTGAGAGCATGTCGGCTTGTTTGACCTGAAGTGGTGGCTTTTGATGTTTCCCAAAAAGTTATCTGAGACTTCTTGATTATTGGCACGCGTACAAAAACTGTCGAAACCGAATGATTTTAATTTCTTCCAGAATAAGTGAAAACGTATTGGTAACGATGGTCGGAGCAGACGTGTCGATTTGCTGCTCTCCGGAGTATTGTATTTTCGAGTGTTTTTTTTTGCTCTTTTTTCAAATAAAAATTTGCAAGTAGTGACTTTGTGTGTTTCTGGTGCGTCCGAGGAAGTTGTTTTTTTTTCTAAACTGCTAGTTTCTTGTTGTTTTTGGATTTACCAATACCTGTCATTGAGCAATTAGAGCAATGGGTGCGTGTCCAGAGTGCAAGGAAGTGATTTCCAGAGGAGGACCTGAGGTGCTTGTTTTTTTAAAGTGTGGTGTTTTGACCCATCTGGCCTGTGTGAATTTTAATATTCCTAAAAAAAACTTTGATAAACTCAGGAAGGGTCAGGCAGATTTCTTCTGCATAAAATGCAAAGGGCAAAGCAACAGCGACATCTCTACGGCAGTCGATGGTAGTTCGTCTGGGAAACCTGCAACTAATATTTGCAACGCAGACGGTACGTCTTCCCCTCACGCTCTTGCCCCCTCGGCAGCAACGGCTACCACCAACCAGCCTGATCTTGCTGCTATGATCAGAAATGCTGTCTCGGAAGGACAAAAGGATGCGCTTGCGCAGTCTCAGGAGATTCTTTCCAGGATCACTGAATTTGAAAATAAGCAGGAAGCGTTCAATGATAATCTTCTAGCCTTCATTCAAACTATCAAAGCTGACATTGCTGATAACTCAAATTGAATTTCTGTGCTCGAAGCTAGCTCAGAAATTGAAAAGGAAGCTATAACCAAAATTAAAAAGGATGCCAATGATTTAAAATTAAAAGTGGCCACCCTTGAGCATGCACTTAACGTAAGCGAACAGGCGGCTATTCAAACGACTTTGGAAATTCATAATTTCCCTATGAAACCCAATGAAGACCTTTTTACGAACATCGACTCGATAGCTAAGGCTCTTGACTTTCCCTTTACGAGGGAAGATGTGGTCAAATTATACCGAATTATAAAGGCACCTGCGCTCATCAAATCCTCCAACCCGCCCATCATTGTCGCGAAACTCGGCAATCAACAACTGCGAGATAAATTCGTTGAGAGACGTAAGGTCTTTAGAGACTTCTCTACTGAAAACCTCGGGTGGCCGAGCAAAGATAAACACCCTGTTTATCTACGTGGGCCCTGTCGCCTTTGAACCGAAAAATCTACGCCATTGCTTGGGTCTCAGAAGAGAAAAATTAATCAAATATCTTTGGATTGCGGGCGGAAAAATTTTTTGTCGCAGATAGGATGGATCTCCGCGAATTTACCTGGCTAATTTTCAGACCGTCGAGGGACTTAAATAGCAACTACTGCTTCCTAGTATCATCCTAAGTATATATGTCGGTAAATATAACATAACTTGTCAATTAGACCGATTTCCTACTCATCTACCATACTCAATAATTTTTTTAATTAAAAACTTGAATTTAATAACACAAAGGTTTCTCAGTTATTCTAACTGTTCTAATGGAATTTATTATGTTCTACAAAAACATCTGTTAAATCAAAGTAATCCTGACTATATTGTGTTTCATTTTTTATCTGAAAGATCTATTATTGTATCGACTGCACGAGATTCTATAAAAAATGCTAAGATTGTTTCTCGCTCTATTTCGAAGATTTATCCTTTTACGGTATACTTAAGTTTTCGTGCTTCAGTAACACTGAAGATTCTTTTAGATTTATATCTACACTGTCACTTCAGCAACTATTTGACTTTGCTTAACCCTATTTGTAATTACTTAATTTGGGCTCTGTTGGTTATTGATCATGTTATTTTTATTACTACTATCTTTTCCTATGTGCTACCATTCTTTCAGGTAACTTGTAACTTAAAACTAACCATTTTACATTTTCAATGGATATCTTAAATAATTGGCATTGCTTTTATAATTTTTACCTTTATATGTGCCTTATTCCCTGTTTTTATCTGTAATCATGTGAACTGGATTTTGTTGGTAACGTATTTCAGACCCTTCTATATTTAACTATACTTGAACGTTTCTTATCACTGTCAAAATGGAAACCTTAACTATTTGTCACGTTAACGCTCAGTCTTTACCTGCCCATTTCCACGAATTCAAACATCATTTTATGTCCTGCTCCTACCATATCCTAGCCGTGTCTGAGACCTGGCTTACGCCTAACATTCCATCTAGCCTCATAGCACTTGATCATTACACACTTTTCCGCAGAGATAGAGATGAGAGAAGAGGGGGTGGGGTCTGTCTCTACATTCATGACAGCTTAAAGGGTGTACAGGTTGGAATGAGTCCTCCTGCCAATTACCCTATTGCTGAATACCTTTTTATCAAGGTATCTTCGTCACATGACAGCATGTTGGTGGGTGTGATTTACAAACCTCCTAATGCCTCCTACTGTAGGGAACTTGAGACTGATATTTTTGACCTCATACCAAATTATAATAAGATTGTACTTACTGGTGACTTAAACACAAATCTTAATGCCACTAACAATTTAACTAACTATTTAAAATCAGTAGTGTTCTCCGCCGGATTATCTATAGTTCCACATAATACCACGCACCACACCGATCATTCTAGTACATGGATTGACATGATGATTGTTGATGAGCTAGACAAGGTATTTTCTTCTACTCAACACTCAATCTCATTCCTCTCAAACCACGACCTTATCAGCATGCAATACCAGTTCTCCTTTGATCCTTCCTCTAGTATATCTCCTCTGTCTATACGCAATCTCAAAAATATAAATGAAGCCGAATTTCTCGAGCACCTCTCCACTTATGATTGGAAAATAATTTTTATTGAAAAAGATATAAATAGAAAGGTTATTTGTCTAACAAAATTTTTATCTTTAGCTTTTGACAAATTTGCGCCTCTTCATACCCTCAAAGCAAAAAAGAAGTCCACTCCTTGGATTATATCTTATATCAAAGACTTGATGAAAGAAAGAGAGAAAAAACGTAGATTGGCTAAAAAAAAAAAAAAAATTGATTAGCAGTTTGAACTCGAAAGTTCATTGCCTCACTACCCGCTTCGGGTAGTGTTTCTAGGTGGATATTTACTACCAATGTGGGTCCACCACACCCACGACGGGCCAACAGCAACGCAGTATTCCTGGATGGTCACCCATCCAAGTACTAACCGCGCCCAACAATGCTTAACTTCAGTGATCTTACGAGAACTGGTGTTTCCAGAGTGGTATCGCCGTTGGCTAAATTAATTAATAAATAATTGGCTAAAAGAACAAAAAATAGTATTATTCAAGCCGAATTTCGTAAACTGAGAAACTTAGTTCAAACAAAAATCAGGGATTCAGACAATCAATATAATTACCATTAAACCATTTCCCTTTCAGGGTAGGCGTGACACTACCCGATTCGGGTAGTGTTTCTAGGTTTTTCTTGTAGTTATAAATAACTACAAGTGTGGGCTCACCACACCCACGATGTGCCAACAGCACTCATGTCAGTATTCTTGAATGGTCACCCTTCCAAGTACTAACCGCGTCCAACGCTGCTTAACTTCAGTGATCTGACGAGAACTGGGTTTTTCAGCGTGGTATGGCCGTTGGCCATATTACAATTCTATTAAAAACAGGAATAAAAATGAAAACATCTGGTTTCTCTTAAGACGACTTGGACTTATTCCTCCAAAACACTTGGCTCCTGATAACAATTTTTCACCCGCAGATCTTTTAACAGCCTTCACTACAAAACCCACACTCCCTGCAAACAGCACTCCTTCCTCTTTCGCAGTTATCTCTACCTTTGATGATACTAAATTATTCTTTTCTGAAATATCGCAAGAAACCCTAATTAAAAATCTCTTAGAGGTTAAATCAAATGCTCAAGGTTCTGATGGTATTTCAATTAAAATGATTCGCTTAGCTTTACCAGTCATTTGTCCTATTCTCTTGCATATCTATAATGCATCTCTACAGGTGGGTATATTTCCTGATACTTGGAAAGAGGCGATCATTTGCCCTGTTCCTAAAATTTCTAACCCTACATCTCCCAAAGAATTCCGCATGATATCCATCCTCTGTGCCTTGTCTAAACCTTTCGAACGCATTGTCCATCAGAAACTTACAGCACATATTGAAACTAACAATTTAATAGACCCAATGCAGTCTGGGTTTCGTGCCAGGCATAGTACTCTTACAGCTACACTTAAAGTAACTTCTGATCTTAAACTGGCAATTGATAGAAGGGAAATAACGGTTGTTGTCCTTTTTGACTTTTCTAAGGCGTTTGATACAGTTAACCATAATTTACGATTTTCTAGGCTCAAATCACTTCACCTCTCAAATATGGCTGTGAAGTGGTTTGAATCTTATCTTAGTAATCGTTCTGAAAGAGTAGAAATCAGCAATGGCGAGCGTTCTGACTGTGGGGAGGCTAAGAGTGGTGTCCCTCAAGGTTCCACGCTTGCACCTACTCTATTTAATATTTATACATCTGAACTTGGTAGTGAACTTCGACACTGCAACTATCACAAATATGCTGATGATTTCAAGCTTTACCTCTCCGGGCCTATTGCCACTCTTAAGAGCTTACTTCAAAGGGTACAGGAGGATATTGATTTGGTGGTGCAGTGGGCCTTGACAAACGGTCTCACTCTTAACCCTGCTAAACTAAGGCTATAATCATAGGACCTTCTTCCTCTCCTTCACTTGCAACAATTGCAACCTTGCCTCCTCCCTTGATCGATGGGCGTCTCATCCCCTTTGTGGATTCTGTGAAAGATTTGGGCTATATTCTTAATCGCTCTCTTACATGGAATGAACACGTTGCGGGTATCTCAAGGAAAACCTTTAGAGTCCTCCAACAGCTTAAAAGGAACAAAGAATCACTTCCTACTTCAATGCGTATCCTCCTAGTTAAAAGCCTGATCCTTCCGTTCCTTGACTACGGCTGTGTGGTATATGACGATATTACTGACGAGCTGAATGCCAAGCTTGAGCGTACGCTTAATACTTGCATTAGGTTCATCTATAACATCCCCAAAAGTAAACATATTACTCAGTATATAGAAACAGCAGGACTCCTTAACGTCGCCAAAAGAAGACAATTTTTTATGGGTAATTTACTTTATAGCCTATTCAGTAATGAAGCTCCGCACTATCTTCTCAACCTCTTCCATTTCATTGACAAAGATCAACCAACACATTCCAAACTCCGTGAAAGGAAAACAATATTAAAAATTCAGCCACACCGCACGTGTAAAATGCAAAGGTCCTTTGTTATTCGTGGTGCTCGCCTTTGGAACGAACTACCTATAACCATTAGAAATGCACCTTCACAATTTCATTTTAGCAAACTCCTTTTTAGTTACTTATTCAACACATCAAATCCCACCCTCGAAATCACACATTGGTAACACTTAAATTCATAATTAAAATATATATGAGTATGTGTATGAATGCGTATTTACTTTTAAGTATGTATATTTGCTTATGTATATTTATAGTAACCTTCTGTTGATATCCCGGATCCAATTTTTTGTATTATAGTTTAGTTCTTAACCTTTGTTAATATCTATTTTTGATTTCAATCATCAAATCGATCGCCCTCACATTTTAATTGTCACATATATCACCTGTTCCTTATAGGGCTATTTAGCCCTAGGAACTTTTCATGAATAAATACAAATACAAATACCTTCCAAGGTGTCTACTAAATTTTGCAAACAAGAAATGTCTGTTCTAATAGGATTGTGTGTTTGTTTGTCAACGAACCGCATGATATTCAGTAGCCTAGCCGCAAGTTTAAAGGCGCGTCATGGTAAGAGTTCTGAGTCTATGGAACATGCCTGGAATTGCTGTCACCTTGACGCACGTCTCCTTTACGGACGCTATTGAATCCATTTCCAATGTCTTTCAACAAATTCAGAACGAAATCTGTGTGGTACGCTTTCGATAGCATCACCAACGATCCGATATGGATCTCTATTTGTCCTGTAAAAATTCAAATTTAATAGAAATTAATTCCAAATTTTACGAAATTAAATAGAAAATAAACCAAAATTGAAATTCTTCTTTAACGAAAGAGGCTTCTTGCAAAAAAATTGAAAAGTAAGAACTTTAAAAAGTGTTTAAGGCTTGTAAATAATTATGTATTTGCAATTACCAGCTAATTACAATAGCAATCGAAGTCTCAAACAAAACGAGAAAATAGGCCTAAAAAAATTCCAAAACAATAAAAAATGAAGCATTTAAAACTTGTAAATAGTATCTATATTATATGTAAAATTCCAATTGATTACCATGGTAATTACAGTGAGAAATAAAGCGAGAAAATAGCCAACAAAATTGCAAAAAAGGAAAATGTTTAAAAAGTGTTTGAAGCTTGTAAACAGTATTATCCTTCCTCGGGCCGGTTTCCGCCATGTAGGCGTTTATTCCCGCATGTGGAATACCTACAAAATAATCTGGTTCACAGAAATTATGACAGACAGAGGATGTGATGTGCTGTTTCCTCACATAAGCTGCATTTTCGATAGCAAGGTTTGCCGTCGATTTGCATATTGATCAGGTGCTTCTTTAAGCGGCAGCGACCCGGCAGTATTTCTACCAATATTTTCACCTGCTTTCTTTCCAAGTTCATGAAATGTTTAGACATTCCTAAACATGGTTATTTGATAAACTTTTTAAAGTGTATCATTCCTTTAGCCATCTTCCAATACCTCGTATGTTCCTCCAAGAGTCACTTTTCAATGGCATGCCTGGCCGAAGCATACGAGGCTCCGCAGTATGGTTTAGGTCCGTTTAGGACTCTTGTAGTCCCACTTTTTGCAAGCATATCAGCTCTCTCGTTGCCTTCAATGTTCTCGTGTCCAGGAACCGAGATCAGCTTCACACCGATTTACCGGAAACTTTGAGCAGCTCTTGTAGGTAACTCCAGACAAGTCTGGATGTAAACTCTTCCGATTGGAGAGCTGTCAGAGCCGTTTGGCTGTTGGAGCATATGTAAATGTGGTGGTTAACAAACCCACGTTTACGAATGTCTTCTATGCAGGCTTAAACGACCACGAATTTAGCTGTCAATTGTCCCTTTTTGGGCAGATCACCTCAAAGGGCTTCATGAACGAGTATTCTTTCACGATGTTATCAGAGTGTATGCAAAGGATTTCATCCCCTGACAATACGCTCTTTAATGTATCATGCAACTGCCTAATTAGAAGATGCAGCGGTGGTATACCTAAGATGGATTCCAGTGCCGCTGTTGGGGTTGCTCTCATTGCTCCAGTAATTGCCAGGCAAAAAACCCTTTGTGGGCTCTCCAGCTCACTCCTGGAATTAAACAAACTGGTGCTTGGTCTCGTAAAGACCAGACGTTCAGTTTCATCTAGGTTAACAAATAGGCCACGGTCGTTGCACCAATGCTCAACAATATTCAGAGCATTTTGCATGACATCGACTCAAGTTCCTTCATGTTTTTCTGTTGCCGGGATAGCAAGGTCATCTAATGGATGACCAATAATATATGTCAAAATTTGAATGTGGATAACTTGAATAATACAAAAGTATGTGGAACATATGGTACATGGATTTGTTCATAAATCATGGCATTTTTAATGCAATATGTTTTCAAAGTGTGCCCCATTACGTTGGGCACAGTGCTCGATTCATCTTTTGAAGCATGAGAATACTATATGTAACATATCGATGTCGATGGTTCGAACCGCTTTCCGATGGCTTGTTTCAACTCATCTGCCATTTTTGGAGTGTCTTTGTAGCACATATTCTTAATATAACACAAAAAAATCCAACGGATTTGAGTACAGGCTGTTGGGAGGCCATTCCATTCCACCAATGGCAAACTTAGGGTATCTAAATCCAATCACACAGTTAAAAAACACTTCGAAAAGTGTTTCAAATACTTTCTTGGTTCTGTGTTGGTTCGCTCGTCCACCTCCTAATATATACATATTCGGTACATCACAGATGGCGCTTCATTACAATATAAAAAGACCAAAGTTTTCGACATATATTATTGGTCACCCTGTACATACCATTGTGTATAAAAACCTAATTCATTTAACCTACCAATCAAATCATCGATGACGAGTGCCCACCAGGTGGAGGATAAATCCTTGTTCCTATGCAGAATTAAATATAGATTCTGTAGGGGTGTTACTGAAGGCCCCCTTTATATCTAGAAACGCTGCAATCGCTACATCTCCCGTTTACCCTGCTTTTTGAATGCGGGAGGTAAATGCATGAAGAGCGTCAATGGTGGATTTGCCTTTCCGTGACGCAAAATGATTACTATGAAGGGGTTTATCTGGTAAGATTTTCTCCTTCATATGAAAATCGGCTAACTTTTCCAATGTCTTTAACATAGAAGAAGTTAAGCTTTGACCTCCTTCCACGCCACAGGGCTACGTCCCACAGCTATACACGCCTTAAAAATATTACACAATCGTCCCATCAGTACATCCAAACCTTCTTGAATCATCGTCGGGAATATACCGGCTCCTCAGTGGCCTTGAATGGGTCGAAATGCCAAACGACCCACCTAATTTTTGATTGCGTTATTATCAAACTTGCCATCCTCCAGTCATCCCCACTGGTCCTATGATCCGGGCCGTCAGAGGAGTTCGGCCTTACAGCCCCATCCTCTGACGGGTACCCAGGTTCGATACCAGGAAAGTGCACCTGCACGAAGTATTCGAGAATTTCGCTAGACGTTTCTGTCATGTCGCCCTGACAATGCCCCCCCCCCCCCCAATGAGTTCCTTTTAGCTGAATGTATTTCGGTAGTATATCTTGCTACGCTAATCTTATACAAGTCTCATTTTTCAGTTTTCCTGCTCTATTAAATAGTTTCCTAGTTTCCTTTTTCAAAGTCTGAAGTCTACAATTCCACAAAACAGCATCATTGTCTGGTTCCCTAATATGAAGACGACAATTATCCTCATAAGATTTATGTATGGCCCTCTGCACTATATCCACAGCAAACTCCAGCTGATCAATTGATCTAATCCACCCAAGAAAAATTGCCAAGAAATCTCAAAGATCTCCCCTATATTTATCCCAGTCAGTCACTCTTGTGTCCCTACACCTAATTTGATCAGACTTGTCAGCTGTTAGTGAAAAGGATATATGTCTCTTATCTGATAGGGATGTATCAGGCGATACGTGCCAGCCCCAGAATGTTTCCCTACTGGATATAGAGCATATGGTTAAGTCAATAACCTCTTGACATCTAGTTGTCACAAAAGTTAGTGTATTTCCGCAATTCAATATGGTTGAATCGGTAGTTAAAAGGTAATATAAAAGTTACTCACCTCTGTTGTTGATATTCTTACTGTTCCATATTGTATGATGCGCATTCGCTTCAGATCCGATGATCAGTGGCCATCCTTTCAAATTGCAATAATCCTTTAAACTTCTCCATTCCTCTGATGGTGTCAAGCCCAGAGAATCGAATGGCAGGTATGATGAGCCAATAACCATGGGCTGATACCTTCCTTCTCTTTGGTATTCTATTTTAATCGCTACTAGGTATTTGATACAGAACCTGGGAACCTACAGAAGCTTTCTGGCTTATACCCTTCACTTCTATCTTGTAACGCCAAGATTCTTGAATCAGAGCAAAAGCCGTGTGCCCCACTGTAATACGTCTACTTAAGATGGCCGACGCAGATTTACAGTGATGAAGATTAATTTGCATTAAATCCAAATCCAAGGAGTTTACTCTGTTGATTTAAGAACATCGTTTTGGACCATTGAAGGGTCCAAACTCAGGACTAACTGGGTCATCTTGGTGTCTCTCTTCGCATCAATATTGGTTCACTCCCTGTTTTTAACGTGGGGTTCTGGACTGCGAACCTTTAAAGATGGATGATGATTCCTCGGAAGTACCAGGTGCCCATGCCATAAACTTGGCAGGTTTGGAAAAGTTCTTAGAATCAATGGCTTTGATTCGTGTACCTTACCATGGTTTTAAACCGCCAACAGCCTCGAAGAGCCATACTCTAGACATCTCATCTGAGCAGATGACGGTAAGTAAGTTGTTTTTATATCGGCAGCCTTCAAAACTCGGAGTGTCACCAGGTTTTACCCCGGCGATCTTAGTCTTGACAGCTGCCTCAATAGCCATTGCCTGTTTTGAGTCAAGCGTCTCTTGCGGGAATCCCTCAGATACAATGACCAATTTCAGGTGGCTTTGAAGGGCGAGACTGTATGAGTCTCCTGTATGATTTTTCTTGCAACAAAATTTGCTGGCGTTGATATCTCTTCTTGGCAGCACAGATGTACCTTATCTTCTTAGGGCCTTTTTCGGACCCAGCATTCTCGGTAGCTCCAGCCTCGTTTATGGGAATAATTAAATTCTAATTCCCAGTCTTAATACTCTAGGTGCTAGGAACCTGGCTGGTTTAAATATTATTCAATCCCTTCATTGGTTTCCCTTTTCTCGAGAGAAGAAGTGTTCATAGCGGGTGCCATTGAAGACACTTCTCCATATGTTTTGTTGTTGTTTGTTTTCTGTTTCTGGAATTCATGCTGTTGCCACGAGCATCTAGGGAACTAAAATATTCGTCCACACAGAGCCCCGCCTATAGGGATAAGGCAATTTACAGTAAAAGATTGCCCAGTATCTCAGGAAAAGAATACAATTCTAATTGTGTAAAATTATGAATTCATTACGATATTAATCACATTGTAAAATAATAAGGTAAAAGTAAATAAAATGATTACAAGTTTACAATAAGCAAAATATTAAAGCACATCAATGTAAGATTCCTTTTTTTAAAGCATTTACATCTAGGCAGTCTTAAAATGTGAATGATTTAAATGTTTTAAACATCTAATAGAATAGTATTGAGTTACTTTAGTTTTGGAATTATCCGCCTGCTTCTTCGCTTGCAGCACGTATTCGTAAATCTGTTTCGTCCCTTCTTTCAATTCAACTTTCACTTTACTTTCACCTACTCAGCGAGTTCAATTTTTTTTTCCTTTTTTTTCAGGAGTATACTGCGCTTCTTTGTCAGCAACGTTGTGTACCTCGCCACTGTCACCGGTAAAGAGTCCAACATCATTCTCTGCTTTTTCAATGTGCACGTTTTCCAATTTGATACTATCGCCGGCAACGAGTCCAACATGACTTTCGCGAGCACTTTCACTAGCATTGTTATTAGCTTGCCCATCGATTTTCTTTTTTAAACACTTGCCACGTCTTGAAGGGAAAAAAAACATTGGAATCACTTGATTGTCCTGCAGAATACAGAGTACTTTTTTCAGTGCACTTTGTCTTGGGGATGAAGAAACCCAATGCAATTCTTTATGGGTGAAAATTTTAGATTCCTAGTACTAACGTTTATCGAGACCGAGGAATTTTTATTTTTATCTATATCTGTGAGACTTGGTTGGTCATCATTTGAATTGAAAATTTCCTTGCTATTTTCTTCATTTCTCTTCTTCAGTGGCAGTAGCAATGAAGGGACGGCTTCATCCTTAAATCTTGCTTGTGCGCCACACAAACGATCATCTTGTTTAAAATGTAGATGACAAATTTTGTATCGGTTTATGTAGATCATCGTATAGGGTACGTTATTCAAGTATGGGTTCCCCGCATCTTCAATCCATTGTAAAACGCGGTCTTCGTACATCAGAAAACCGTGAGACGAAGTATGACGAGATGATGGGCAATCGAGCACCGTGCACCTCTGCTTATCACGTTTTATCACTTTCGGCTTCATTTCCGTTTAAAATATTAAAAACAATAAAAAAGACTTCAAAGCATTCTGGCCTGGAATTTTTGCGCGTGCATGACGTAAGGCAGGTAAGGCATGCAGCGCCATCGGACGGAGACTCATTTTTTTATTGTCTATGCTTCTACGCGATCACCCACAGGAGCAGTCAGAGCCTCGTGTTAACAGCGCCTATCGTCATCAAAACAGAATAAAGAGAATTATGTGGGGCCGACTACATCACCAGTAATGCATGGGGTACCATCGCTAATCGAAAGAGAGGAGGCAATTTTACATTTAGACTCGCGGATGACAAGTAGGCCACGTTCTCCAGAAGTAGAAAGGGCAGTACAATTTTCGACTCCGATCTCCCTAAATATAGCAATCCCCACAGTGCCTAGGGTGGTTACTGATAGGAACTACATCTCTCTAGAAAATACGCAAAATTTAGGAATAGAGAGAATTAGTGGGGATGTATTGGGAATGCAACCTTCCATCTCGTCGACGGCTTACGTTGATGTAGGTAGGCTATTAGATTGCGGAAGCCCGGGTACCTTATGCTTTGCAGGGCAGTACACATTTTCAAAACCCCCCTGCAACACCTCGCACAAATGGATACGATTTGTATCCAAACAAGAACGGAATGTTACAATGGTAACTGAACCCAATTTTTCAAGTTATCCCTCGAACATGGCGAGACCCAGACCAAGTAAGCAGGACGTATTAGAAGCTACTAGCTTTTTTTAGAGGCTATAGGCTATATTTTATGACCAACAGCCATACCACGCTGAAAAAACCAGTTCTCGTCAGATCACTGAAGTTAAGCAGCGTTGGGCGCGGTTAGCACTTGGATGGGTGACCATTCGAGAAAACTGAGTGCTGTTGGCACATCGTGGGTGTGGTGAGCCCACACTTGTAGTTATTTACTACAAGTTATCAACCTAGAAACACTACCCGAATCGGGTAGTGTCACGCCTACCCCGAAAGGGAAATGGCTTAATGGTATATATATCTCAAGATTTTTGCTAAAAATAAAGAGAAACTAGATCTAGCTCTACAGATTGTTAAAGAGTACACTCGGGAGATTGAAATGATTTTTGTGTCAGAAAATTGCGCCAAGGTCAATTTGCAGCGAGGAAAACCTAATGGCATCCCCAAAGACCCTGAGCTCGTCGACAGAAG
>CAKNYM010048869.1:11938-32806 GCA_932195095.1 Andricus curvator
GGCGAAGCGAGGAAGGCAATGCGATAAGAGCGAGCGGCGTTAGATATAAGGTGTGGAAGGATGTTAGTTTTAAGGGTTAGTTGTAAGAAAATTCTGTAAAAAATGGAAGTGTAAGCAAGTCAATTTTTTAAGGCCAGCAGGCTAAAAAATAAACGTTTATCTATCAATAAGAAAATCCAACTATTTTTGGTTGAAAGTCCATTCAGTTTTTTGGCTTGAAAATTCTGCAATTTGATTGAAATTTTTTTCCTGCTCGACTAAAAAATTTTTCTCTGGTTGAAAATTCAATTATTTTGTGGAACCTTCGTCTTTTTGGTTCGATAATTCTTCTCTTTTTGTAGAAATTTAATCTATTCTGGTTGAAAATGTAACTGTCTAGTAAAAAATAATCTGTTTAGGCTGAAAATTCACATTTTCGGGTTACAAATTTTACTTTTATGTAGAAAATTCTTATTTTGGGCTTAAAAATCTAACAATATGGTAGACAATTCAATAATTTTGGTAGCAAGGTCCAGAAGTTTGTAGAAAATTTAACTATTCGGTCGAAAGTGAACTACTTTGTTAAAAAAAACTCATTTTTATAGTTGAAGATTCATGATGCCAGTTAAAAATTAATTTCTTTAGTTCAAAATTTAACTATCTTGTTGAAAATTCGTTTTTATTTTTAGGCTGAAAATTATTTTTGTTACTGAAAATTTAACTATCACATTTTATGTGAAAAATGTATCTGTGTTAGTTGGAAATTCAACTATTTGGTTGAAAATTCATATTTTTTGTTAGAAAATTAATCCTCTTGGTTAAAAATTTAACTATTTTGTTGAAAATTAGTTGATGTATTTTGATGAAAATTCTTCTTTTTTTGTAGAAAATATATTTTTTGTTATAAATGCAACTGTTTGATTGAAAATTAATCTGTTTTAGTTGAGAATTCAAGTATTTTGTTGAAAATTCGTCTTTTTTGGTTAAATGCAACTGTTTTTGATTTAGCATTAAAATTTGTTTTAAATATCTACTATTACATTTTTTTAAAAATAATTTTCTTAGGTTGAAAAATCAACTCCTTCGTTAAAAGTTGAACTACTTTGTTAAAAATTAATTTTTTTGTATAAAGATTCATAATTTTAGATGAAAATTCCTCTATTTGGTTGAAAATTAACTGTTTTAAAAATTAAAATAGAACAGAAATCCATTTTATCATGAATAATTTTATGCAAAATGAGCATGAAAAAGATTCAAAATTAAAAAATAGATTTCTAGACCACCTCACTTTTCGGCTCATTAGAGATTGTACAAAGCTCGTCTTTCTGGCTTGAAAATTCAATATTTTGGATGAAGTTTTTTTTAATTGTCTGGAAAATCTTTCTTGGACACTCCCTTATTTTAAAAACTTTTGAATTCTTGGGAATTCTCTTGCAATTTTTTAATTTACTCCGAATTTTTCGGAATTTACCTGAATCTTTCTTGATTAACTTAATTCTACCCAATTTAATGGATTTTTTTAGTTTTTTCATAATTCACCCTGAAGTCTTTTTAAGTATAACCTGGAATTCCTAAACATTTTATCAAATTCTTTTGAATTCCCTTGATTCTTCTCAATTCATTCCAAATTAATTGAATTCAAAGGATTATTTAAATATTTTTGAATTGTTTTCAATTCTCTTGAATATTTTTTAATTCCCCTTGAATTTTTACGAGTTTGATCGAATTTTTCTCGTTATCTTTACATTTCTTTAAATTCGATCGAATTTAATTTAATTCGTTGTTTTTTTTCACATTTTTTCAATTCACTTAAATTTTGTCGAGTTTGTCCCGAATGCTGTTCACTCCTATTGTACTTAATTCGATGGAAATTTTTTTATTTTTAAATAAAAATTAAATAATTAATTTAATAAAATTATTATAATAATGCAAATAAATGAAATATTATTAACGCGCATTACCCTCTTTTAGTCAATTTTAGTCACATTTTAGGTTAAAAATTTGCTACTTATGGTGACTTTTTACTTTTTTCAAGTTTATTTTGAACGGCAATAAATTTTCGAAAGTTGGACACATCAATTTTTATCCTACACTATTCTATCGATTTGGCCTTTTTTTTAAATAAAGCTTTTCAAATTTTGGAAAGATTTGCGTGTTTCAATTTTTGATGCAAAATTTGGTTAATGTTCGTATTTAACAACAAATTTAATAGTTTTTTTAACTTTTCAGAAGTACCATTTTTTTAGGATTTTCAGATTTATAATAAAAAATATTATATCATGCTACAACTCTCTATAAATAATTTAAATTGAGTGGAAATAATTTTTCCTACATTTTTATTATCTTATAAATAAATTAACGAACAAACGTTATTTTTCGGGGTTGGCAATGTTTAGCTTATTCAAATCCAGAATTTTGTATAAAATGTGTGACAAATAATTGTTTCATTACGATAAATTGAAAATATATACTATTTGGCAATTCTTCAAATAATTATAAACAAATTCACAGAATGGATATTTTTTAAGGAATAGGCTCAATTTTGGAAATTATTATTTTTTTGTTTTTAATTATTATCAGTATTTATTATTATTATATATTTTAATTAGATATTTATTATTATTGTAAATTAATGAATTTCGATGCATAAATAACAATTTAAAAATGATGAATTTTAAACAAATTGAGTTCGTTTAAGAGATATTTACAACTTTTGAGAAGGTCCAAACTTAATTTAAAACTGGAAAAGATTTCGAAAAAATCAAAAAACTAAATTTAGATTTTTCAAGATTTCGAAATAAAATTGGGAAGATTTTTAAGGATCCTTGAACATTTTGAGAAAATAACAAAAATTTCTTAACTTTGCTGGGAAAATTTTAAATGATTTTTTATTTCAAAAAATTAATTTTAAGAGAATGTTTAAAAAGATTTACAAAAAAATTTTGAATGATAAATAACAATTGAAAAATTATTAATTTTGAGAATAATCGAGTAAGTTTAAAATATATTTAGATGTTTTGAAAAGATTCCAAAATAATTTAAAACGTGAAAAGATTTCAAAACATTTCAAACACAATGTAGATTTTTGAAGATCTCCAACACAAAATTTATAAGCTTTTTAAGCATTTTGAAAGGTTTTAAATGAATAAAAAATTGGTATCAAAATTCCTAGAAAAACTAAAAATAATTTTTGTTTGAAAAATTTATTAAAAAATAATATTTAATAAGATTTCAAAAATGTTCGAAAAAGAATCTGGATGATTTTAACGTAATTTTTTTACTTTTGCAGGATTTTCAAAAAATTGTAGGATAAATTCGAGTTCCAAGATAATAAAACTATTATTAGATTCCTGGAAAATTTTTAAATGATTTTTTTAACACATTTTGAGAGAATATTTAAAAAGATTTCAAAACAAATTTGAACTTATAAATTTTTTGATTCATTCTTCAATTAATAGCTTTGAAAATGATTCAAACTGCCGTTCAGTTTTTATAACTTCAAATGCAAAAAATTTTATTTTCAAGAGTTCGAATCTTTTAATTTCAATTACTGTGATTAATTCTTTCTCAGTTGTTCAATTTTTATTTGCAGTTAAAAAGTTTTCTTTTTTGACTTAGAATAAGAAATATTAAAAATAAGAAATGTCCAAATATTTCTAGTTTTCTGTACTTTTCTGTAAAAATTTTTCCACCAGGGTGTCAAATTAAAAAATATTTCGATAATTCGAACTAGTAAATTTCTCTAGTGGATTACATTTTTTCTCATTAAATTAGTTAAATTCACTAGTAATTAATGAAATTTCACTAGTTCAAATTTAAATAGTCTTTATTTCCAGAATTCATTTTCTTGGTTTAAAATAATGAGATTATAAAGTCAAAATTGCTAATAATTTGACCTCTTTAAATACCAGTAATTTTTCCCTTTGCTCAGGTTTTAAATTTACCGCCACAATAAAGTAATTCCGAAACTATCCGCTCGAACAGGATGGCGTCGCCACCAGTTCCTGTCACCGTCACGCGGACGCTGTCGCGTTTGTTTTGGCGGTTGTTGATTTAAAGCATTAACCTCAAATAATTTGACATGTTTCTCACTTAAAAATTGTTAAAATGACTAACTATAATACAATAACAGCCGTCCATGTCAAAAAATTAGGTATGTATTACTTTTCTAAATTTCCTGCGCATATTTTCACCATAAACAGTGCTTCCTTTCTTGAACATAACCTTAAATTCTATTTTTGTTTGTTATTCTTTCGATTCTTTGCAGTAATTTTTAATATATGGCTGGAATTAAATTTTATATTCCTCTGCAGGTCATATATTAGATGAAATTAGATTGAGAGCTTTGGATAATATTATTTCAAAGTTTAATCTCGGTTTTGGATGCGACTGCGATGCTGTCAAAAAGGAGTTGCTTATCAAACTTCTCAACTGGTTTTCTTTCGACGTTGTCCCCAGCCCGGAAAAAGTACTGGATTTAATACTTTATTTGATCAAGGTATTTTTATTTTCCTTCAATAAATAAGTAAGTTATTCAATTTTTATGTAGTAGACAAGGCCTCGGACTCATCACACTTTTTGACACTTTTTTTAAGCGATGACACTATTTTGCTAGTATTTAGGGTGACCAGGCGTCCCGGTTTTCCGGGACATTTACCGGTTTTTGGGTGTTTTGAGAAGCATCCCGGTTTTTAGTAAAATGTCCCGGTTTTTGTCGAAATACCGAACTTGAAAAAAACAACATTTTCCTACAGGTCCTTTTTTGCGAAAAATAACAAGGTTCCTTTATTTACAACATAGCAGTTACCGCCTCCAAATTACTGTTCAGAATTCACGACCGTACGACTTGTATACTAATATGCTTTTCATAAATCAGGGTGTCTAGCGACCTGGAATTCTCCTTGAATTTTTTTTAAACCTTGAAAACCTGGAAATCTCCTCGAATTTTTTACGAGAACCTTGAACTTCAATTATTTTTTGTTCGCTTTTTAAATCGTAATTTTAATGAAATGCAAAGAGTAATTTGAATTTCTTAACCTATTATGAAAGAATCATCTCGCTTAGAAAAAAATCTTGCTACTGAAAAGTGTTTTATTCATCAAGATATAATTTATCTTTTGTTTATTACAGAATAAATAAAGAGATTTCTAAGCACTTTTTCTAGACTGTACCAATTATTTTATAGATTGCAAAGAACAGACTTCAATATTGTGAATAATTCTATAAGTTTTTAATTTCTTCTCCGCTAATATAGAACATTGAAGTATAAATTTTGTTGTGGTATTCAACTTAGAAATTATACAAATTATTAGTTTAAAATTTCGATGTTAATTCAGTTTCAAAATTAGAATAAGCCATGGTTATACAATGGATTTTTTGAGGGGTTGACCACTCCGTTTTTGAGTGTACACCAGATTTCAAAAGGTTACAGAATATTTCTAAAGATTTCAAAACATTTCAATATATTTTAAATATTTTTAACATTTCATAAAGATTTCACGGATGTGAACAATTTAAAAAAGGCGCGCACACCAGATTTCCATAAAGATTTCACAGCGATTTCACAAATATTTTAAAGATTTAAAGGATTTCAAAGGTTTGAAAAAGGGTACAGTAATCCAGATTTCAAAAATTTGAAACAATTTCAAGAGGTTTTAGAACATTTCAAAAGATTTCAGATAGTTCAACGATGTCAACGAATACAAAAGATTTTCAAAACAAAGATTTCATCAACATTTCAATAGATTTCACAATGATTTCAAGATTTTAAATATCGTTTGTGATACTTCAAAAAATTCCAACCAATTCACGAAGATTTCACAAAGATTTCAAAGGCTTCAAACATTTCACAAAGATTTTAAAACTTTCAAAAGATTTTAAAAAGGGTATATTTACCTATATTTCTAAGATTTAAAAATATTTCAAAGATTTTAAACAATTTCAAAATTTTTTAGGTGATATCAAAAGATTTCACAAAAGTTTCAAAGATTTCATAAACAATTCATAAAAATTTCAAAAGAATCCGATAATTTCAAAGATTTCAACCAGGGTGCAGTACACCAGATTTCAAGGATTTCATAACATCTCAAACATTTTAAACGATTTAAAAAATTTTGAGAAGATTTCAAATATTTGAGTTACTTTTTAACGATTACAAAAGATTTACGAAAGATTTCACAAATAATTCGTAAGGATTTCAAAATATTTCATGAATTTCAAAGATTTTAACAGGGGTACACTACACCAGATTTCAAAGATTTCAAAACATTTCAAAGGTTCTAAGCAATTTCAAAAGGTTTCGACACATTTGAGAAAATTTCAAAAAAACTTCAAAGATTTCAAATGAACACAAAAGATTTCGCAAACAAAGATTAAAGAAAGAGTTCGGAAATATTTTAAATATTTCATTAAGATTTTAAAAGATTTCAAAAAGTTACACAAAGATTTTAAAGATTTGAAACATTTTACAAAAGATTTCTCAAAGATTTCACCGAAATTTCAAGCTTTCACTAAGGTTTGTAATACTTCAGAAAATTCCAACGAATTCACAAAGATTTCAAAAGATTTTAATGATTTCAAAAACATTACAAAGATTTAAAAATATTCCCAAAGATTTCACAAAGACGACTCATGTTCGCAAAAAATTAAGAATTTGTTTATTTATGATTCGGCTTTCTTTAGAAATTGTTGGCCAATAAAAAATGAAATGGCTCTTTTTTTACGTGTATGAAAAACGTTTATTTCATTATTTGATGTAAAAAAAAAGGGGACCTGGAAAATTTTAATTTCTTGATCTGGAAAACCTGGAAAAGACCTGGAATTTTGTTCCTAAGAATCGCTAGACACCCTGTAAATATAAAAAAGGACGTGACCAACCACTGTTGAATCAATTTTTCATGAATTCATTTTATTTTAAAAGCAGAGAGAACTCATTTAGACTCTTCTTTTAAATTCGAACTGAATTTTGAAGTTAAAAAGTTGAATGGATTAGAAAACAGACTTTTAAACCCGAAAGATTAATTTTTGATTAAATAGTTGAATTTAAATAAAAATAATAATGTTCAATTAAACAGTTGCATTTACAACCAAATAGTTGAGAACTTTCAACCAAATGGTCGAATTTTGACGCAAAAAAATGGAACTTCAACCAAATAGTTAAATTAAAAAGCCAATAAGACGAATTTTTTAAAAGATAGTTAAATTATCAAGTTGAATTTTCAATCAAAAATATGAATTTTCAACCTAGAATATTAATTTCTACCAAAAAGACAAATTTTCAACAAAATACACGAACCTTCTTGTTTGATACATGCAGTTTTCTTGTTGAAAATTCATCATTTAAAGTATCAATTTTCCTACCAAATTGTTGAATTTTAAAGACAAAAAAACGAATTTTCTATCAAACTTTTGAATATTCAACCAGAAAATATGAATGTTTAACAAAATAGTTGAATCCTCATTTAAAATAGATTAATTTTTAAGCAAGAAGATAATTTTCTACAAAAAAGACGAATTTTCAACAAAAAAAAGTGAATTTTCAACCAAACAGTTGAATTTTCAAATAGAAAAAGTCAATTTTTAACCAAAATAGTTGAGTTTTCAACCAAAAAATATCAATTTTCAACAAAAAAGTTAATTTTCAACCATACAGTTTAATTTCTTACCAGGTTGTTGAATTTTCAAGCCAAAAATACAAACTTTTTATAAAACAGTTGAATTTTCAACCTAAAAATATGAGAATATACAAGATTAATTTTCAATCCATACTGACGAATTTTCTATCTAAAAGAAGAATGTTAAGAAAAATGGAATTTTTGACCAAAAAAGATAATTTTTGAACAAAATAATTGAATTTTCAACCAAACAGTTGAATTTTCAAATAGAAAAAGTCAATTTTCAATTAAAAATATCAATTTTTAACCAAAATAGTTGAGTTTTCAACCAAAAAATATCAATTTTCAACAAAAAAGTTCATTTTCAACCATACAGTTTAATTTCCTACCAAGTTGTTGAATTTTCAAGCCAAAAAGACGACTTTTTTATAAAACAGTTGAATTTTCAACCTAAAAATATAAGAATATAAAAGATTAATTTTCAATCCATACTGACGAATTTTCTATCTAAAAGAAGAATGTTAAGAAAAATGGAATTTTTTACCAAAAAAGATAACTTTTGAACAAAATAATTGAATTTTAACCAAATGGTCGATTTTTCAAAAAAAAGAGATCAAGCCACAACAAAAATAAGTGCCCAAGGACGTATTTTTTGTCAAAATAGACCAATTTTCAACAAATAGTTGAATTTTCGACCAAATAGTAGAATTTTCAATAAAATAATTACATTTTCAAACAAAATAGTTTAATTTCTTATCAAATAGTTGAATTTTCAACCTACTGAAATGAATTTTTAATACAAAAGATAAATTTTCTACCAAGATGATTTATGTTCTATCAAAAAAGACGAATTTTCTATAAAACAGTTGAATTTTCAACCCAAAAATATATTAATACAAAAGATTATTGTCAATCCGTAATGAAGAATTTTCTATAAAAAAAACGAATGTTAAAAAAAAATTGAATTTTTCAACAAAAAAGATAACTTTTGAACAAAATAATTGAATTTTCAACCAAATGGTTGAATTTTCAAATAAAAGAGAAAAAATACACCAATTTTCAAACAAATAGTTGAATTTTTATCTTAAAAAGATAAATTTTCAATCTAAAGTGGAAAAGTTAAATTTTCAGAAAAAGTAATTGATTTACAACAACAAAAAAGATTTTTTAATGAAATAGTCAAATTTCCAACCAAAAAAAGTGAATTTTTAACCAAAACGAATAGACTTTCAACCAAAAATAGTTTGATTTTCTTATTGGGTGCTAATAATTAGTTCGAATTTAAGTTTTAAGTTCAATTTTAAACGCTATTAATTAAAAATTTTCTCAGAATGAAGTTTTAATAAGAAATTATTCCATGTTTAATGTTCTCAATTAAAATAATAAAATTTTGTTTAGCTTTGAATTTTAATTTTATATATTTCATTGCGATAAAAATTGAAACTAAGTACAGCGCACTTCTGAGAAAAACGGAAAAATGTCGATTAGTCCCATTTTTCTTCAAAAAATCGCACGATCCGAGCCCTGTATTTTAAGTAAAAGTCAAAACAAAAAACAAACAAGAAAGATTTTGGGAAAATAAGATTCGAAACTGGATCAAGGATTCTAGAATAAACTTTTTTTAAACCATTGGAAGTAATTTAATTTTGAGAGACCCTCGTTTTCTCTCCCTAACGTTTGAGTTCCATTTCTGACATAAACCATTAACATTTCTGACATAAAATTTTCCATTTTGCGATTTATTGGGGGGGGGGGGTCGAAAAATACGTTTCACGGTTTGGTGGAACAGAAATCTGGTCACCCTACTAGTATTTCGAGAAAAAAATGACACTTAACACACTATTTTCAAATCAAAAAGGTGAATTTTCAAGCAAGAAAGATTTTTCAGTCAATAAAGAAAAAAATGTCATAAAAAATCTTGAATTTTCAAGCCAGAAATATGAGCTTTCCACAAAACCAGAGTTGGGTAGTAATTTGTTACAAGGAACTAAGTTACTGAAAAGTTACGTTATTTGTAACTTTTAGGGTAACTTCGTTACTTTTTTAAAAAGTAACTTGTAACGTAATTTAGTTACGATTTTTTGCAGTAACTTGGAAGTTTAAGTTTAGTTACTTTGAAGTTATTTTGTATTTTTTGTATATTATCTCCTAAGAAAATTAAGAAATTAAGAAAAAAAAATAATCCTAAGAAAAATTAAGAAAGGTTTATGGATAGAAAATTAATCTCTTTTAGTTGAGGATTGAGCTATTTTCTCCAAAATTCATCTTTTTTGGTTGAATTTAACTGTGTTTGATTTCAAATTAAAATCTTTTTTGATTGAAATAATATTCAAAAGTAACTTTTTGTTGAAAATTCATATTTTCCATTTGAAAATGCAACTGTTTTGTAGAAAATTTATCTTCTTGGCTCGAAAATGCAACAATTCAGTGGAGAATTTTTTCTTTCTTATTTCATAATTCTACTTTTTCGTTTCAAAATTGATCTCTTTTGGTAGAAAAATCTAATTCATTTTGGTTGAAAATTCAACTATTTTTATAGAATATTAATCAGATTTGGTTGACGATTCAACTATTTTGTTGAAAATTCATCTTTTTTGGTTGAATTCAACTGTGTTTGATTTCAAATTAAAATCTTTTTTGATTGAAATAATATTAACTATTCTATTTTTCGTTTAGAATTCATCGATTTTGGTTGAAAATTCATGCATTTTTTTTTTTAAATTCAACTATTTTATCTGCTTGAAAAGTAACTTTTTTGTTGAAAATTCATCTTCTTGGCTTGAAATTCAACAATTCGGTGGACAATTTTTTCTTTCTTGTTTCATAATTCGACCTTTTCGTTTCAAAATTGATCTCTTTTGGTAAAAAAATCTAATTTATTTTGGTGGAAAATTCAACTATTTTGATAGAATATTAATCAGATTTGGTTGACGATTCAGCTATTTTGTTGAAAATTTGTCTTTTTTTGGTTGAATTCAACTGTGTTTGATTTCAAATTAAAATCTTTTTTGATTGAAATAATATTAACTATTATATATTTCGTTGAGAATTCATCGATTTTGGTTGAAAATTCAGGCATTTTTTTCAAATTTAACTATTTTATCTGGTTCACAAGTAACTTTTTGTTGAAAATTCATATTTTCCATTAGAAAATGCAACTGTTTTGTAGAAAATTCATCTTCTTGGCTTGAAATTCAACAATTCAGTGGACAATTTTTTCTTTCTTGTTTCAAAATTCGTCTTTTTCGTTTCAAAATTGATCTCTTTTCGTAAAAAAAATCTAATTTATTTATTCATCTTTTTTGGTTAAATTCAACTATTTTCGTAAAAAGTTCAACCAATTGGTTGAAAAATAACGAAAATTTTTGTTGAAAATTCAGCTCTTCACTTTTTTGTAAAATGTTGAGTTTGGTTGGAAAATTCATCTCTTTTGGTAAAAAAAATTATGAAGAGGCTTCAGCTATTTTCTTTTAATTTGTCTTTTTTTGTGGAAAATGTAACTACTTGTTTGAAAGTTTACCTACTTTGTTAAAAATTTATTTGTTGGTTGAAGATTCATAATTTTAGTTGAAAATTCATTTCTCGTTGAAAATTTAACTATTTTCTTTCAAATTCTATTTTTTTGTATGGTGGAAAATTTGAATATTTTGATAGAAAATTCAACTATTTATTTGAAAATTAACTTTTTTGTTGAAAATTTAACTCTTTTGTTGAAAATTCGTTTTTTTGATTTAAAAATTGTAGAAAGTTCAACTGTTTGGTTGAAAATTAAATTTTTCATTGAAAATTAATATTTTCTGTATGAAAATTCAACCATTTGGTTGAAAATTCAAGTGTTTTGTTAAAAATGTAAGTATTTTGGTAGAAAGTCTAAAGGTCGAATATTAACTTTTTTGTCGGAAATTTGTCCTTTTTGTGTCAAAAATTCATTTTTTCCGGTAAAAAAATTTCATATTTCTTTGATAAAAGTACAAACGAGGTTTTAATAAATTACATACATTTTCAACTAACATACTTTGAACACTAGATGTTATGATATTAGTCCAAATGTTATTTGAATTATTCTTAGTTTATAATTTTTTATTTCTAAATTTTTTAAACTAGATCTTTGAATTTTCAACCCAAAAAGACCACTTTTCAGCCAAAAATGGAGTAAATAAATTTTCATTCAGGAGAATTAATTTTCATATAAAAAAACGGATTTTCTACAAAAAAGTTTCATTTTGTACCAAATAGTTGAATTTTATACCAAATTGTCGAATTTTCAAACCAAAAATACGAATTTTCTACAAAAGAGTTGAATTTTTAACCCGAGAATATGATTTTTCATTAGAAAAGTTAATTTAAAACCAATCAGTTGAATTTTCAACAAATTAACTAAATTTTCACTTGAAAAAAAAACATTTTCACCAAAAGAAAAATGCATTTTTAACCAAAAATAAATTTAACTAACAAAGACGAATTTTCAGCAAAATACTTGACTTTTACAAACAAAGAAAAAATCCCCTAAAAAACGACGACTTTTGAACAAATTACATAAATTTACAGCTAAATAGTTTAAACAATGGATGTGATGTTAGTTTCAAATTTTATTTGATTAATTTTTAGTTTATATTTTTTCGTTTCTATTCATTTTTTAACTAAAAACTTAAATTTCGTTATCCGAAAAAGATCAATTTTTATCCAAAAATGGAGTAAATGAATTTTCATTGAAGAGAACTAATTTTCTACAAAACCGTTTAATTTTGTACCAAATTATTGAATTTTCTATAAAACTGTGGAATTTTTAATTCGAAAATATGAATTTTCAATAAAAAATAGTTGATTTATATCAAATGAGTTGACTTTTCAACAAAAAGGCTACATTTTCAGTTTAAAAAAATACCTGTCAATCCCAAAGAATCTAATTTGTAACTAAAATTATGAACCTTCAACCAAAAAAATGAAGTTTGAAGAAAGTAGTTCAACTTTCAACCAAGGAGTTGAATTTTCAGCCTAAAAAGATGAATTTTCAACAAAAAATTTAATAGTTTATGTTTCAACAAAAAAATATGTGAATTAAAAATATTTAAAGAAACAGTTGGATTTAACCAACAAAGAAGAATTTTTCACAAAATACTTAATTTTTAACCAAAAAAATTTATTTTTCACCAAAAAAGTTGAACTTTCAACAAAATACATCAATTTTTAAACAAATAATCAATTTTTGTACCAAATTTTTTAAGTGTCGTGCCGAAACTACGAATTTTCTACAAAACAGTTAAATTTTCCACCCGAAATGATAAATTTTCAATAAAAAAGTGCATTTCCAACCAAAACAGGCTATTTTTTAACCAGACAATTGCATTTTTAACTCAAAAATGTGAAATTTCTACAGAAAGGGAAGATTTTTTTAAACCAAAAAGATGAATGTTCAACAAAATAGTTTAATTTTCAATCAAACAAATTGTCAGTCAAGAAAGAAAAAAAATTTCCATTAATTTGTTTAATTTCCAAGCCGAAAAGACGAATTTTCACCAAAGAGTTAAATTTTCATCCAAGAAGGATGACTTTTTAACAAAATTGTTGAATTTTTAACAAAATAATTATATTTTAAACCAAAAATTTATTAGTAGACTTCTCATCCAAAAAGAATGAATTTTCAACCAAAAATTGTTGGTTTTCTTATTGGATTCTATTAATGCAGTTGGAATTTAAGTAGAAAAATGAGAAAAGGGGGAAAGACTGTGAAGCCTGCGATAAATAAATAGGAGTTTTGCTACTTTATAGACTAAAGAATAACATTTTAACTAAAAATATTTCATGTTAATGTCATAATTTCATGTTTAATATTTGAAAAATTTATAAACACTATCTTGACACTATTTTTTTAATTTTGTGATACAAATATTTTTACAGACGAACGGTAGAAGTTATTTAAGTGCTTTTGGAAAACTAAGATTTCAAAATGAACTTCATGTTTTACGAAAGAAAATTGAGAGAAAATGGCATGATAAATTAAGTCAAATAGAAGAAGCTGTTCTAAATCAGAATGAGTATGCAGCAGGAGATTCTGACATTTGTGTTATTCAGGTATTCCTCACAAATATTTCATTCTTGCTTAATAGTTTTTACAATTCCATATTTCTTGTATATTATTTAATTGCACAATTTAGTATGGATTTTGTAAATGACGTTTAAAACTAAAAAAATTGTAAACGAATCTTTAAGAATGAGTTCAAATTTTGAATTTAAATTTAGAAAAAGATCCTAAATTTTAATATTTGGATTTTCAATATTTAGATGTAAGATTAGATTTTAGTAATACGAAAATATTGCCACATAAAATATTCGAGACGACTGAAAAATACCGAAAAATAAAATTCCCGATACAGTGAAATTTCTGGAAAAGAAAATATACGAAATAGAAAATTCCCGAAATTATAAAATTGCCGAAATATAAGAATCCCGAATTGGAAAATTCCACACAGTTTATAATATTGCCGAATTTGAAAATTCCCAACAGAAAATTGCCGAATTATAAAATATCCGACACTGTAAAATTTCCTACCCTAGAAAATTCCCGAATTTAAACATCTAAATAATTATTTTTTAATCAATATTATTTATTTATGAAAAATGCAATAAATATGTTGATCAAAGTAAATTAAAAAAAAGGTTCAATGTTTTTTTTTAAATTATAGTTTGAATTTGAAAAAATATATTTCTCGAAGAAAAATTTTGTTTGAAAATGTGCACAGTATTTTTTGAAAATTATTGTTCTTATAACTTAACAAAAAAGCGTTCTCAAAACTAGAATTTTCAATTTATACAAAATTAATAAAAGGCGTTCATGATAAATTATTGCTGAACTGAGCCCTGAAAAGTTTGATTGGAAAATGTTATTAGGTTCTCCATTTTTTCGAAACCTAATTATGTTTTTTCATCAAACCTTTTTCGTAACGATTCATAAACTCAATAGTTAAAAATATTACACTCACTTTTTTTTAAATTGAAAATTGAATTTTTTTAATTCGAAAAAACGTGCGCCTCAAACGAAAAAAACTTTTCTCTAAATTTTCACGGATCCTCATAAAATTTTACAATCAAATTTTGCAGAGCTCAATTCAGCAATAATTTACCTCGAAATAACTTTTTAAATTTTTTATTAAATTAAAAATTCGATTTTTGGGAACGTTTTTTGTAAAAATGTCGAAATCGCCCAACTTATAGATTTCAAAAATAAAAATACTCCTTTGCAGAATGTTGCGAATTTTTATGAAGTTACAAGAACAGTAATTTCAAAAAAAAGAATACTATGCACATTTTCAAAAAGAATTTTTCATCGAAAAATCTTTTTTTCAATTATTGTTATTTTAAATTATAATTTTAAAAAACATTAAATATTAAAAAAATGTCTTTGATAAAAATATTTCATTTTTGTATTTTTCGTAAATAAATAAGTAACATTGATTAAAAAAAACAACAATTTTTGTAATTGTTTAAATTCAGGAATTTTCTAGTGTCGGATATTTTATAATGCGGCAATTTTCTGCCGGGAATTTTCAAATTCCGCAATATTATAAACTGTTCGGGAATTTTATTTTTCGGGATTTTTCAGTCCCAAATATTGCTATCGTTAGCTTTTGAAATGAATATATATCAAATAATTTTTTCCCTCATTATCGTCATTTAAGATTAAAAATGAATTTAATTGGTTCTTTATATGAAACATATATATTTATTCTGGGCGTCTACCTGACCAGGAAATCGGAAATTAAGTATAATTTGAATTGGAACAGGGAATTTTTGACATAGAACAAGAATTTTGGATCAGAATTTACATGCTAATTTAGAAGAAAGCTAAAAAAAAATTTGGAAATGAATTTAATTTTGACTTGGTATAGAGAATTTTTGACAAGGGAACGGGGAATTTTGGAAAAAAAATTATTTTTCTTTATAAAAAGGAAATTTACAAAAGAAATCGCGGTTCCAAGTCAGAATTCGTCAGGTTTTGAAAATTCCTTATTCCAAATCAAAATTTTTTTGAATTTAAACATTCTTTTATTGCAAATAAAAATTTGCCAAAATTTGTAACTCCTCTCTTACAAATTTTAGAAAAAAGGAGTTACAATATTTTTGAATTGTGATATAAAATTTTTTAAATAAATATAAATCTGATTTGGAACAGAAATTTTGGAAATGAATTTAATTTTGACTTGGTATAGAGAATTTTCCAAAAGAATTATAATTCTGAGTTTGGACGGGAAATCAATAAATGGAATATAAAAAAAATCCCTGTAAGGAATAATAATTTTGTCTTGGAACAAGTAATTTTTGAAATGGAACATTCTTTTTTTACAAATAAAAATTTGCTAGAATTTGAGACTCCTCTCTTACAAATTTTCTAAAATTTCAAAATAAATGTAATTGTAACTTGTAACAGGGAATTTCCGTAAAGAATTATAATTTTGACTTTCGAACACGGAATTTTCGTAATGAATTATTATTTGAGTTGGAACAGAGAATTTTTTTCGTGGAACGGGAATTTTCGAAAATAATTTTTATTCTGATTTAGCAGAAATAAGTTAAAAAACATCGCTGTTCAAATTCAGAATTTTCATTCTTTTACCAAATTCTTTGTTCCAAATAAGAAATGTTTTAAAATATTTAGAAAACCGGGAAAAATGATCAATTTACCGGGAGAAACCCGGGAATTTAAAATCGTCCATCGGGTAGACACCCTGTTATATTATTCGACACACAAAGTTTTTTTTTTTAAATATTAGTATTCGAATGGATAAAAAGGATATGTTTTATAATTAAAAATTGAATTCAAAAGGATCCAATCACCGCAAACATGTGCCGTAGTGATTATACAGAAAATAGATACGATTATCGATACCAAAGCGATGGAGCCAGAATGCAGAATCACCAACACGATGTTTGCACGGCTCCTTCACCTTTAGATCAGTAAGAATTTTAATATTTTTAAACATTTGAAAAATTACTAGGGGCCATTCAAAACCCACGTCACGATATTTTGAATACTTTTTCCACCCTTACCCTTCTTTGTCACAGATAATCACAAAAAGCTTCAACAATTTTAAGTTTATTTATGTTTTTTTCTTCTATTTCATTGCATAAACGATTAAAATAAAGCATATATTTTTTATATTAGGTACATTTTCAAACAAAAAAGATTTAACAAAATTGTTAATTTTATATCGAAAAAGGCGAATGTTCGACAAAAAAGTTACATTTTTAACAAAATAATTAATTTTCCAACAAAATGTTTGAATTTTTAACAAAGAAATTAAATTTTCAACAATATACTTAAATTTTCTATTAAAATGATGAATCTTCAATAAAAATGTTAACAAGAATGTTCACCTTTGAATCAGGTAATTGAATTATCAATAAAAAAAGAGTAATTCGCAACAAAAAATATAATGGTTGATATTTTAACCAAGAAAAGATTTTAATTTTAAATAAAAAACCGTCGAATTTAACCAAAAAGATAAATTCTCAACAAAAAATGCAATAGTTGATATTTCAACCAATAAAGATTTTAATTTGAAGTCAAGATCTGTTACTTTTTTAACCAAATAATTGAAAATTTCTACCAAAAAATATCAGTTTTCAAACCAAAAAGACAAATTTTCAACAAAATAGTTGATTTTTCAACCAGGAAAGATTTTTCCGGCAAGAGAGAAACAATTTTAACATTTTTTAACAATAATAAAATTTATTTTTAACCAAACAGTTGCATTTACAACCACATAATTGAACTTTCAAGCAAAAGGGACGAATTTTCAACAAAATGGTCGAAATTCTAAACCAAAAACGCGAATTCTCTAGAAAGCAGTTGAATTTTCAACCGAAAAATATGCATTTTCAGCGAAAAAGTTGAACTTTCTACGAAATTAATAGAATTTTCTACCCTAAAAGACAAATTGTCTACAAAACATTTGAATTTTCAAGAACAAAACGTTAATTTTCAACCAAACTTTGAATTTTAATCTAAAAAATATCAATTTTCAAAAAATGGGATAGTTAAATATGCAGTTTAAAAACTTGCTTTTCGGGGGCCCCCGCCCCCCCCAAGAAATTTTTAACAAATTACTTAAATTTTCAAGCAAAGAGATGGATCTTCAACTAATAAAATCAATTTTTAACAAATTAGTTCCACTTTCAACCAAGCAGTTGAATGTTCAATGAAAAAAGATTAATTATCAACGAGAAATGAAAAATTTGATATTTAAAGCAAAAAATATTTTAATTTAAAATAAAAAACTGTTGAGTTCAACCAAAAAAGAAAAATTTTCAATTAAATAGTTGAATCTTCAACCAATAAATTTATAATTTCTTCCAAAAGAGATGAATTTTCAACCAAATTGTTAAATTTTTAAACCAGAAAGCTGAATTTTTTACGAAAATAGTTAAATTTTCAACAAAATAGTTAATTTTTCAACCAGCAAAGATTTTGTCGGCAAGAGAGAAACAAAATTGAACCAAATTGTTCAATTTTAAAACAGAAAAGAAACTTCAACTACCAACTGTTGAAGTTTTAACAAAAATAAAATTTATTTTTAACCAAACAGTTGCATTTGCAACCAAATAATTGAACTTTCAAGCAAAAGGGACGAATTTTCAACATGCCAAGATGAATTTTCAACAAAATTGTCGAAATTTCAAACCAAAAACGCGAATTCTCTAGAAAGCAGTTGAATTTTCAACCTGAAAATATGCATTTTCAGCGAAAAAGTTGAACTTTCTACGAAATAAATAGAATTTTCTACCCTAAAAGACAAATTGGCTATAAAACATTTGAATTTTCAAGAACAAATCGTTAATTTTTAACCAAACTTTGAATTTTAAACTAAAAAATATCAATTTTCAACAAAAAGTGGAATAGTTAGTTTAAAAAATTGCTTTTCAACCCCCCAAAAATAAATTTTTAACAAATTAGTTAAATTTTCAAGCAAGGAGATGGATCTTCAACTAATAAAATCAATTTTTAACAAATTAGTTAAATTTTCCAGCAAGGAGATGGATCTTCATCTAATAAAATCAATTTTTAACAAATTAGTTCCACTTTCAACCAAGCATTTGAATGTTCAATGAAAAAAGGTTAATTATCAACGCGAAATGTAAAATTTGATATTTAAATTATAGATTAGCAGTTCGAACTCGAAAGTTCATTGCCTCATCTACCCGAGACCGCCACACATCTCTATCTTGTGCATTCTCCATCCAGTTTAAGTAATCATGTCCTAGTTCTTTTAGATCATCCCTTACATTTTTCTCCCATCTGTTTCTCGGTCTGCCTAGGGGTCTCTTACCAGTCGGTCTCCCTCTTAAAACTTGCGCCACTGTTCTTTCATTGCCCATTCTTGCTACATGCCCCGCCCATCTTAATTTACGCGCTTTCATTACTCTATTAATATTTGCTGACCCGTAGAGAGCGTGCAGCTCATTATTATGCAGTTTTCTCCACTCGCCGGTCTCTTCGTCCCTTTTTGGACCATAGATTTTTCTAAGTACTTTATTCTCGAAAACTCTAAACCTATTCTCTTCTCCTTTCGTCAGCGCCCACGTTTCACACCCGTACATGACGACCGGCATTATTATCGTTTTGTAAATTCTTACTTTGATGTTTCTAGATAGCGATCGCGATTTTAGTAGCGTGTTTGCTGCATAATAGCACCTATTGCCAGCGTGTAGCCGCGCATTGATTTCCGTTTTAATCTTATTTTCGCTAGTTATAATAGACCCGAGGTATTTAAACTCGTTAACCCTTTCGAATTTCATATTTCCGGCCATTAGATCCCCGTCTTGATTACTTTGTCCGGACCTGACGACGGTCATATATTTTGTCTTCGATTCGCTAACTTCCAAGCCAATCTCTTTGGCTTTTGCGATCAAGATTTCTGCATTTTTAGCTACCGTTTCTTTATCATCCCCTAGTACGTCGAGATCATCCGCATATCCAAGAATTTGTATTACCCCATTGAGGGTAGCACCGGTCGGATTCGCCTGCACTTGCCTAACCACGTATTCTAAAACTAAGTTAAAAAGGACGCACGAAAGTGCATCGCCCTGTTTCAGGCCATCGCGGATCGAAAACTCTTCAGATAAACTACCGTTTACGCGTATTCTACCCTTACTGCCGCTTAAGCAAATTTCGATAAGTCTAACCAATTTTCTTGGCACACCCAAGAACTCTAGGATCCAGTACATTCGCGCGCGTATAATAGAGTCGTAAGCTTTTTTAAAATCGATAAATAGCTGATGTACTGCTTCTTTAAATTCCCATTTCTTTTCTAACAGTTGTCTAATTGTAAACATTTGATCGCTTGTAGATCGGTTTCGGCGGAATCCACACTGGTAATCCCCAATGATTTCCTCGGCAAAAGGAGTTAGTCTACTTAGGATAACATTAGACAGGATCTTGTAGCACGAAGGCACAAGTGAGATTCCCCGATAGTTGTTACAGTTAGTTTTATCGCCTTCTTTAAAGATGGGAATAATGATAGAGGTATTCCATTCTTCCGGCATGCGTTCTGTTTTCCAAACTGCGCGTATCAATTTACAAATTTGCCTTGTGAGGCAAGGGCCTCCATTTTTTATCAGTTCTGACGGTAGGTCATCGATGCCCGCGGCTTTGTTATTTTTCAACTTCTTGATGGCCATTTCTATTTCTATATCAGTAGGATCGTTAATTAATAGATCAGCAGTGTGGATTTCGCCGAGATTACCTTCAACGGGGGCTTCACGTACATTTAATAGTTTATCGAAATAATCTTTCCATAAATTCAGTCTCTCTGTCGCATCGGCTACTAGATTGCCATTTTCGTCCCTCATTACTTCCGTTCTACTTTGAAAGCCTTTCCTTATAAAATTGATTCCCCTGTACATCTCACGCGGGTTATTTTGTTTATTATGCGCTTCTATTGCTAGTATTTTATTCTTTTCCCACTCCCTTTTCTTGGATCTATAGAGCCTATTTGTACTTTTGCTAATCTCGAGATATTTCTTATGTGTTTGATCGCACTTATTTTGTAAACTACTTAGTCTGGCCTTCCGACGTTTCTCAAACCAGAGTTTGCACTCTTCGTCAAACCATGGTTTGCTTTTGGTTACTTTCTTAAAACCTATCGAAAGTTTCGCGGCTGCCTTTATCGCCTTTTTCGTATTGCTCCACAGGGTTTCCGGGTCCTCCTCGCGATTATTGTTATCGTCTCTCTGTTCTTGGAGAGCGTCGAAACTATTAGAAATCTCAACTTGGTAATTT
>CAKNYM010048869.1:36378-47880 GCA_932195095.1 Andricus curvator
AACAAATTCTTTTGAATTCCCTTGAATTTTTATAAGCTCATTTCAAATTTACTGAATTCAATGGAATTTTGTTGATTTTCAACATTTTTCCAATTCATTTGATCTGTTTGCGTCCGAGTTCTGCGAAAATTTAAATTTAATATATGAAAAATAGGTTTTTTTTATAGAAATTATTAATAAAAGTTTATAATTCATTCGTAAAATAGAGTCAAAGTGTCAGCCATTCAGTTTGAAAAGAAAAAATTTAGAAATCGTCTTCTTTCTTTTGGTTGAATTCAACTGTTTTTTATTAAAATTTTATCGGCTGAAGTTTCTTCTCTTTGGTTGAAAATGTAACTATTTTGTTGACAATTTTTTGTTTAGTTTTATTTTTGGTTAAAAACTTATCTTTTTTATTTGAAAAATTACATGATTTGTTAAAAATTCGTCCTTTTTGGCTGAATTCAACGGCTTTTAATTTAAAATATTTTTTTTTTTTTGAAATATCAACTATTTCATTTAACTTTGCTTCTTGAAGATTTAAAAAGGAAGGGGAAAGTTAAAATTAAAAAATTAAAATAAACTATTTTGGTGACAATCAGTTGTTTTTTTTTTTCGTTAAAAATTGATTAACTGAAAATTTAACTTGTCCATCTTTGGTTAAAAATTCGCCTCTTTTAGTTTAAAAATGAAACATTTGGTTCAAAATTCATGTATTTTATTGAAAATTCGTCTCTTTTGGTTGAAAATTTAACTAATTTGTAACCATTCATTTCCCTTCTCTTGAAAATTGATCTTTTTAGTTGAAAATGGAACTATGTGTTCTAAAATTGACTTTTTTTTTAGAAAATTATTTTTATTGTTTTTAAATTAATTTATTTTGGTTAAAAATTAATTTCTTTGGTTATAAATTTAACTACTTTGTTAAAAATATTTTTTTTGCTAAAAAATTAATTTTTTAGTTGAAAATTCGACTTTTTGGTAGAAAATTATTCCTCTTGTTTGAAAATTCATCTTTTTGGTTGATAATTCATTATTTTTGTTCGAAAATTTAACTAATTTGTAAAAATTCATTTGCCTTTTCTTGAAAAATGATCTTTTCAGTTGAAAATGGAACGGTGTGTTTGAAAATTGACTTTTTTTTTTGGAAAATTATTTTCATTGTTTTCAAATTAATTTATTTTGGTTAAAAATTAATTTCGTTGGTTATAAATTAAACTACTTTGTTAAAACTATTTTTTTTTGCTTAAAAATTAATTTGTTAGTTGAAAATACTACTTTTTGGTAGAAAATTATTCCTCTTGTTTGAAAATTTATCTTTTTGGTTGATAATTCATTATTTTTGGTTGAAAATTCAAGTATTTTGTTCACTCCTGATTTTTGGTTCAGAATTATTTTTTTAACTGAAAATTGAAAAATTAATTTTTGTGTTAGAAATTTTTTGTTTAGTTGCAAATTTATTTATTTCGATGAAAATTTATTTATTTTATTGAAAATTTGTTTTTTGTTCTTAAAAATTAATTATTTCATTTAAAGTTCGTCTTTTTTATTTAAATGCAACTGTTTTTATTTAATATTAAAAGTCTTTTTTGGTTGAAGTATCAAATATTCAATTTTTTGTTGAAAATTCATCTTTTTTGTTTCAAAGATACACTACTTTGTTAAAAAGAAAATTTTTTGGTTGAAGATTCATTACTTTAGTTGAAAATTCAACTATTCTATTGAAAATTTCCCCTTTTTTTGATTGAAAATTAATTTTTTAACAGAAAATTTAAACATTCCATTTTTGGTTGAAAAAGTTTTCTTTTTTAGTTTAAAATTCACTTTTTTATTGCGAATTGAACTATATTGTTAGAAATTAATTTTTTTTTATCTGAAAATTTCGCTATTCTATTTTTGGTTAAAAATTAATATTTTTAGTTAAAAATCTATACATTTTGTTGACAATTCATTTTCTTTTAGCAGAAAATTTGCCATTTTTAGTTAAAACTTCAAATATTTAGTTGGAAATTTATTTATTTTGTTGTAAATTTTCTTTCTAGTAGAAACTTAATCTTCTTGTTTGATAACTCATCTTTTTGGTTGAAAATTTAACTATTTCATTTTTGGTTCAAAATTTATCTTTATTAATTGAAAAATCTACTAGTTGGTAAAATAGAGAATGTTATGAAAATAAATTTGTAAAATTCAGAACTACGTAAGAAAAACTGACCAGTAATTAAAATATTAAATTTTTTCTCTTCAAACTGAATGACATGCTCTCTCACTATATTTTACAAATGAACTATAATCTTTTATTAATAATTTGTATAAAAAAAAGCTATTTTCATTAATTAAATTAAATTTTTCAAAGAACTCGGACCCGAACAGATCGCGCACTCTGGTGAGTGGTAAACTCCCCCATTACCCTAAAAATTGTTTGTAAATCCGGAAATAACCGGGAATTTTTTCCCCTAATTAAAACGGCCACCCTGAAATATATAACAATTTAAAAAAAAATACTTTCCAGGGAACGAGTGATAGAAGTCACAGCGTAATGGACAATTTGGACGAGTCAGTCTTACAATTGCAGCAAATGTTGATTCCAACATACTGTATCGACTCTCTAATGAGAGTTATTTCCCTGCTGAGTCTACCTGATGATCCGAAGCGACCTCTAAAAATTAACAAACACATTACCGATAATAGCTACGAGCTTGTGCAATTATTAACGTTGAGCATTATGCCTAACATTTGGCTCTGTAATGATGGTGTTGCTCTCAAGTTACATGAAGATCTCAAAGAACTGATGAAGTTACTGAGTGAAGTCTCTGACTATTTTGGAAGTTACTGTAGTGTAGATCACTGCAGAATAACTTATTTACATCTCATTAGTATAGTTACAAAACTATTGAGTAGTATCGTGCCACTGGAATTGGCAGATGTAGTCATACCGAAGCAGCTGAAACTTACAATTTGTGTGGCTTGCATGGATGCATCGATTTATTTGATGTATCCGTCGTTGCACCTTCTGTTACAAGATTATGCGAGGGTATGGATTTTTATTTACTTTATCAAACAATTTAATTAATTTAGCAGTGATGAGAAATAGTTTTTTTAACTAGTTTAAAAAAGTTCACCTTTCAACCAAGTAATTGAATTTTTAATAAAAGAAGATTAACTCGCAACAAACAATATAATAGTTGATATTTTAACCAAGAAAATATTTTAGTTTTAAATAAAAAGCAGTCGAATTTAACCAAAAAGTTAAATTTTCAGTTAAAACATTAATTTTCAACAAAAATTATGAATCGTTTACCAAAAAAATGAATTTTTAACAAAAAAGTTAAACTTTTGACTAGAGATGAATTTTCAACTGAATTTATGAATCGTTTACAGATGGAATAGTTAAATTTTAAACAAAAATAATTAATTTTCAACTAAAATGATGAATCTTTAACTGGTATAGTTGAATTTTGAATGGAAAAGATAAATTTTCAACCAAGAAGGATAATTTTCTACCAAAAATGGAATAGTTAAATATTCGGTTAAAAAATTAATTTCCAACAACAACAAAAAACGAATTTTCAACAAAATAGTTAAATTTTCAACCAAAAAGATGAATTTTCAACTATAATCATGAATCACACACCAAAAAATGAATTTTTAATAAAAAAGTTAAATCTTCAACCAAAAAGATGAATTTTCAGTTAAAAATTAATTTTCAACAAAAATTATGAATCATTTTATGTGAGAAGTTGTAGGCTCCGGAAGCTACGATCATGGTTCTTTAAAAGCAACCAATCCCAACGCAACTGGAACGTGTACGTCATCCGCTTCTGCTCCTTCTGTCCTAGAAGGTAAGCAAGAGCGGGAAATTTACGCGAGAAAACATCGGGCAACACTGTTCCTTGCAGTCAGGTTTCTAGCCGCGGATGATCTTACGCGGCAGACGGGACAGTTGGAGATTAAGTTTCACCTCTGGATACTTTTTTAGAGCTACCAATCTTTGTAGAATGTTATGAGGAACAGTGTTGACGGACCAGATGAAGTGATCCCAGAAGAACAGCCTTTTGCATCCGGTTCGCGATGGAATGAGCCTGACGCTGGCAAGCCGGAATCTTGTTGAGTTGGCTAATAAATGAAGCTTTCATACCTCCAAGACAGCCGATTATGAGAACTACAAGATGGACTTTGAAGCCTTGGTAGAGCCTGCTTAGCTCGAAAAGAAGTGCTTGATATTTCGCCCGTTTTTCTTCCTCCTTTGCCGTGATATTACCATCGGCTGGTGCCGAGAATTCAATCACGTAAATGATCTTGTTCTTCAGATCTTGGAGGACAATATCAGGCTTCGTAGCACTGATACGTTGAGTGGTCGAGAATGAGAAATTCCAGTAGATCTTACACTGATCATTCTCCACAATGGACTCGAGTTCCCCCTGGGCGTATGGCAAGACGGGCAATAGATCAACACCATAGAAGTGCCTCAGATGGTAATATAACACTTTTAGAGCCGCATTGTGTCTCTCTATGTACCCGTATCGTGCATATTTTGAGCATCCACTGAGAACATGTCCAAGTGTTTCTGGCTCTTGCTTGCACGCTCGGCAGTTGGTATCGCCTACAGGTATATTCATTATGCGCTCGCGGTAAACTAAGGTGTCTATAACGCCATCTTGACAGGCAAACAGAAATCCCTCAGTCTCCGATTTTAATCCAGCAGACTTGAGAAACATGTTGGACAGACCCATCGAGAGCTCTTCTCTACGTATAATGCCGTAGAATTTACCATGAAGGGGCTTGTCAGCATGTTCTCTTAGTAGAAGCGTATGTTCTGCTTCCTGTACACGACTTTTGAGCACCAAAGGTGTTAGTGATGTTAGGCCATGTGTAGTGTCGCTGGAATCAAATGGGAGGCCAAGCTCCTCTGCGGCCCTATCTGCGGCACGATATAGAAACGCCGCAGCATTGACGACTTCATGTTGATGTACTAGTCGCATAAGAAAATCTGTGCTGTTTAGAACTGAGCAGGCTGTAGCCAGAACCGTTCTGCGATGAAGACACTCTAAGCTCAGCAAGCCTCTACCCCCTTTATCTCGAGGGAGATATATTCGAGGTACGGAAGATCTAGGATGATGACTTCGATGGATTGTCATCATCTTGCGTGTGCTTCGGTCAAGTTGCTTCAACTCATCGACGTTCCATTTTACTGCACCAAACGTGTAGAGCAGTATAGGAACGGCCAGCATATTGGTCGCCTGGATCTTATTCTTTCCAGATAATTCGGAAGACCAAATTTTTCTGAGAATTTGGCGATACCTTTTTCCAAGGGCCGTTTTTAACGCAAGCACATCATGGGTTTCCGCTTGCGGTATTCCAAGATATGTATATGTTTCTCCAATACCAAGATGTTGAATGGTATTTCCGCCGATGAGTTGAACATCCTGATCGTGACCCGATGATGTAGTTTCTAGTCTTCCTTGGTGTAGGTGGACGCAGGCACACTTGTCCAGTCCGAAGCTCATGCCAATCGCTTTAGAGTACCTATTTACCGCCTCCACAAGGATGTTAAGGTCCTCTTTCGAGGAAGCAAAGACTTTAAGGTCGTCCATGTATAAAAGGTGGTTGACCTTATATTCTCTTTTGTTCGGCGGGCCACATAGGTATCCAGAGCTTTTGCCTCGGAGCACAATAGATAGAGGCAAGAGGGAGATGCAGAAAAGTATCGGACTTAGAGAGTCTCCTTGGAAGACTCCCCTCTTATGTGTGATATAGCTTGTAGTCACTTGTCTTTTGTCAGATGTTATGACAAATCTTGTCCGCCACAAGAGCATAAGCTCTTTTATGCATCTCACTATTTTTGGATGCACCTCCATGCATTCAATGAGCTTAATAAGTAGCTCATGGTTCGTGTTATCGAATGCCTTACGGTAGTCAATCCAAGCCATGGACAGATTGCGTCGATACCTGATCGAGTCCTGGATGATACACCTGTCTATTAACAGGTTCTCCCTGCAACCTGCCAGACCTCTCTTGCATCCACGTTGTTCAACTATTGCACTCCATACCGGCTCGATAGATGTTAATATCCTCTCTTTGAGGATGCCAGTGAATAGCTTGTAGCTGGTGTTTAAACAAGCTATGGGCCTGTAGTTCTTTGGACTTGACAAATCTCCTGTCTTAGGAATCAATACCGTGCGTCCTTCCACTAGCCACTGCGGGACGGGTTGTTCTCCGTTTAAGAAAGTAGTAAATATACGAGCTAGATGTTGGTGCGTAGAAGTAAACTTCTTCCACCAAAAGTTGTTGATTTTATCTGGCCCTGGCGCTGAAAAGTTCTTAGTTCTAGCGATAACTTTCTTCACTTCTTCAGCAGTAATTAGTGGACACTCTTCCTCTGGATCTTGTAACCTTTGCCTTTGGCAAAAGTTACGAAAGAGTGATATATCTGAAGCGTCTTCATTCAGCTGATAAGTATCTCCATATACTTGTTCCCAGAAGGCTTGAATCTCTTCTCGACTAGGCGGATTTTCAACGGCACGTGACGTTTTATTGAACAGACGGGAAGGATGAGTAGAAAAGGTGGAATTTTCCTGAATCCACTTTACTCGCCGTTCAAGGCGCTGTTTCGCTGTTGAAAGAGATCTTATTTTTTGCGTCCAGTGCTGCTTGTTGGTCAACAGTTTACACTTGTTCAGCGTGTGATTTGCTTTCCTCAAGTTTCGAGCAAGTGCCCTAACTTTTGGAGTGAATTTTTTATTTAATGTTATGTAGCTAATCACGCACTGAATATTTGATGCCTGCCGTCTTGCCGTTTCAATTTTGAATTGAAGCTGTGCAATACGCTCGCGAGTCTTACTCAGACGTACTGAATTTTCGTTACTTCTACTGTCGCTAAGCAAGGACACCGCCTTCTCGTAAACAACACAGTTCAGATTCCAGAGATTAACATCTTCGGGGAGCAAATCGGGGAGAGCAGTATTAGCTTCAGCTAATTTGTCCATCCTGAGAAAGACTTTTTGGTGGATAGATCTCCTACTTCTCATGTTAGCATTATCGGCTATCTGCAAAGGTGGTCTTGCTGGAACGGGTGGAATGTTCGATGGAGGATGTTGCTCTTCTTCTTGTTGATAAAGAGCTTCATATCCGTTTTTTCGCAAAAAGGATACCTGATCTCTTAAATACTGAGGCGTTTGATGAGCATATTCCGGGTGCATATTGACCCAACGGTCATGTAACCTCTGCATGAATCCTCTTCGCGCCGGTGAGCTTCTTTGCCAACAGGTAAGGATGTCTCTCCTGAGTTGGTCTGACCATTTAAATCGATGTTCTCGCGTTTGTCCGGGGCCATTGCCTGGTCGTCGCCTCGGTTCGGTCCTATTGCCACTCCCAACTGAACCATGGCCTCCATCCGAGAGAGGCCTATTGTGGGTGGCACTGCGCGATACTGGTGTCGTAACCGCATAATTCATTGCATTGGGGAGTTAGCCCAAAGCAACGTGGCTTATTATAACGTGGCTATTATTATTATTATTATTATTATTATTGAATAGCGATTCGAACTCGAAAGTTCATCGCCTCATCTACCCGAAACCGCCACACATCTCTATCCTGTGCATCCTCCATCCAGTTTAAGTAATCATGTCCTAGTTCTTTTAGATCATCCCTTACATTTTTCTCCCATCTGATTCTCGGTCTGCCTCTAGGTCTCTTACCAATCGGTTTCCCTCTTAAAACTTGCGCCACTGTTCTTTCATTGCCCATTCTTGCTACATGCCCCGCCCATCTTAGTTTACGCGCTTTCATTACTCTATTAATATTTGCTGACCCGTAGAGAGCGTGTAGCTCATCATTATGCAGTTTCCTCCATTCACCAGTCTTTTCGTCCCTCTTTGGACCATAGATTTTTCTAAGTACTTTATTTTCAAAAACTCTAAACCTATTCTCCTCTCCTTTCGTCAGCGCCCACGTTTCACACCCGTACATAACGACCGGCATTATTATTGTTTTGTAAATTCTTACTTTGATGTTTCTAGATAGTAATCGCGATTTTAGTAGTGTGTTTGCTGCATAGTAGCACCCATTGCCAGCGTGCAGCCGTGCGTTGATTTCCGTTTTAATATTATTTTTGCTAGTTATAATAGACCCGAGGTATTTAAACTCGTTAACCCTTTTGAATTTCATATTTCCGGCCATAAGATCCCCGCCTACATTACTTTGTTCGGACCTGACGACGGTCATATATTTTGTCTTTGTTTCGCTAACTTCCAAACCAATATCTTTGGCTTTTGTGATCAAGATCTCTGCGTTTTTAGCTACGGTTTCTTTATCATCCCCTAGTAAGTCGAGATCATCCGCATACCCAAGAATTTGTATTATCCCATTGAGGGTAGCACCGGTCGGATTCACTTGTACTTGTCTGACCACGTATTCTAAAACTAAGTTGAAAAGGATGCACGAAAGTGCATCGCCCTGTTTCAGGCCATCGCGGATCGAAAACTCTTCCGATAAACTTCCGTTTGCACGTATTCTACCCCTACTGCCGCTTAAGCAAATTTCGATAAGTCTAACTAATTTTCTTGGTACACCCAAGAACTCTAGGATCCAGTACATTCGTTCGCGTATAATAGAGTCGTAAGCTTTTTTGAAATCGACAAATAGCTGATGCACTACTTCATTAAATTCCCATTTCTTTTCTAACAGTTGTCTAATTGTAAACATTTGATCGCTTGTAGATCGGTTTCGGCGGAATCCACACTGGTAATCCCCAATGATTTCCTCGGCAAAAGGAGTTAGTCTACTTAAGATTACATTGGACAGGATCTTATAACATGAAGGCACAACTGAAATTCCCCGATAATTGTTACAATTCGTTTTATCGCCTTTTTTAAAGATAGGAATAATAATAGAGGTATTCCATTCCTCCGGCATGCGTTCTGTTTTCCAAACTGCGCGTATTAATTTACAAATTTGCCTTGTGAGACAAGGGCCTCCATTTTTCATCAGTTCTGACGGTAGGTCGTCGATGCCCGCGGCTTTGTTATTTTTTAACTTCTTTATGGCCATTTCTATTTCTATATCAGTAGGATCATCAATTAATAGATCAACAGTGTGGATTTCACCGAGATTACCTTCAACGGGGGCTTCGCGTACATTTAATAACTTATCGAAATAGTTTTTCCATAAATTCAGTCTCTCTGTCGCATCGGCTACTAGATTGCCATTTTCGTCCCTCATTACTTCCGTTCTACTTTGAAAGCCTTTCCTTATAAAATTGATTCCCCTGTACATCTCACGCGGGTTATTTTGTTTATTATGCGTTTCTATTGCTAGTATTTTATTCTTTTCGCACTCCCTTTTCTTGGATCTATAAAGCCTATTTGTACTTTTACTAATCTCGAGATACTTCTTATATGTTTGATCGCACTTATTTTGTAAACTAATTAGTTTGGCCTTCCGACGTTTTTCAAACCAAAGTTTGCACTCTTCGTCAAACCATGGTTTGCTTTTGGTTACTTTCTTAAAACCTATCGTAAGTTTCGCGGCTGCCTTTATCGCCTTTTTCGTATTGCTCCACAGGGTTTCCGGGTCCTCCACGTAATTATCGTTATCGTCTCTCTGTTCTTGGAGAACGTCGAAACTATTAGATATCTCAACTTGATAATTTAATATTTCTGTTGGTGTTTTAAACTTATCTATATTGAAGCGAACTGTTGGCTCTGTGCGGCTTCTTTTGTTACTTAACGCTAGCCTAGATCTTAGTTTTACCATCACGAGAAAGTGGTCTGAATTTAAATCCGCTCCCCTGCACGATCTTATATCGAGAATGTTTGTATGACGTCTTCTGTCAATTAGAACGTGATCAATCTGATTGCGAGTGTGACCATCTGGTGATGTCCAGGTGGCCTTATGTATATTTTTATGCTTGAAAAATGTGCTTTTGACAACGAGGTTCTTTGAAGCTGCAAAGTTTATTACTCTAGTCCCATTATCATTACTGACGTCATGCAAACTTTCCGACCCTATTGTAGGCCTATACATCGGTTCTTTTCCAATTTTCGCGTTGAAATCTCCCAATACTATTTTTGCGTCATACGTTGTGAACTTGTCAAAAACCTGTTCGATTGTTTCGTAAAAAAGATCCTTAGTATCTTCGTCTTTGTCCTCGGTGGGGCAGTGCACGTTGATCCACACCTGTTTGCTGAAATTACCCTTTAGTACAATATATGATAACCGATCGTTAATGAATTGAATGTCGATAACCGCTTGCGAAATTCGTTTATTAATGAGAAAACCGGTTCCCAGTCTGAACCCCTTAGCTCCCCCATAGTGAAAAGTATAGTCATCCTTAGAAATTGACGCGAAATCGCCCGGCCAGCAGGTTTCTTGAAGTGCTATTAAGTCAGTATCGTATTTGATTGCTATCTCAATGAGTTCGCTAAATCCGCCAGTATTTAGACTACGCGCGTTCAGGGTTCCCGCCCTTAGATATTTTACGGTAGTTTTTTGTTGTTGCAAGTTAGCCATGGTAGTTTCGTGACAATCCGCACGTTAGGATCCTATTCCGATCGTAGGTGAGTCCACTGTCCCAGGAGTGATAACCCCCATACCTCCCTAGGTCTAAGTGTGGGAGCTTTCCGACTCTGACAAGGACCATGTCAACTTGTCGTCAGACACATTACAGTTTCATCCTCGTATCCTAACATCCCCCTGCAAGGCAGCGCGCCTACTGGCATCAATACCCCTCTGGCCCTGTGCAGGCGAATCATTCCACACATCCCTTGCGGGCAGTGTCATCGCTGCGGTGTCCAATGGGGTAGCAGGATTTTTCCCTTACAAGATTTTTAGTTTTGGTTCGGGTATAGTTTCTAGGTGGATACACGCTGCACCTCGGCCTGCCAGAACCCACCCATTGCGTATGAACGCGAATGGGTGAGTCCTCCCAAGCCATGGTTGTCGTGTACCTATTTTCTACCAGTGCTGAGTTCACCACACACACGACTGGTTCCTATCGGCTGTCCGCGACTGCTTATTCTTGTATTCGCAGCTAACCTTAGGGGCTGTTCAGCCTTACGGGCCGTTCCTCTATCCGCAACCTGAGGACGCGCTACGTAGTGGTGACAGGAAACCCACCGAGCAGAATTATGAATCATTTACCAAAAAAAAATGAATTTTTAACAAAAAAGTTAAACTTTCGACTAGAGATGAATTTTCAACTAAAATTATGAATCGTTTACAGGTGGAATAGTTAAATTTTAAACCAAAAAAATTAATTTTCAACTAAAATGATGAATCTTTAACTGGTATAGTTGAATTCTTAATGATAAAGATAAATTTTCAACCAAGAAGAATAATTTTCTACCAAAAATGGAATAGTTAAGTATTCAACCAAAAAAAATGAATTTTCAACTAAAATTATGAATCACATAACAAAAAAATGAGTTTTTAATAAAAAAGTTAAATCTTCAACCAAAAAGATGAATTTTCAGTTAAAACATTAATTTTCAACAAAAATTATGAATCATTTACCAAAAAAATGAATTC
>CAKNYM010048869.1:47890-86734 GCA_932195095.1 Andricus curvator
TGAATTTTCAAATAAAATTATGAATCGTTTACAGGTGGAATAGTTAAATTTTAAACCAAAAAAATTAATTTTCAACGAAAATGATTAATCTTTAACTGTAGTAGTTGAATTTTCAATGAAAAAGATCAATTTTGAACCAAGAAGAATAATTTTCTACAAAAAATGGAATAGTTAAAGATTCGGTTAAAAAATTAATTTCGAACAGCAACAAAAAACGAATTTTCAACAAAATAGTTAAATTTTCAACCAAAAAGATGAATTTTAAACTAAAGTTATGAATGACACACCAAAAATTTAACTATTATGTTGAAAATTCGTTTTCTTACTTATCATTTTTTTTTACTAAAAATTTAACTAATCCAGTTCAATATTCCATCATTTTAGTAAAAAAATTCATCTCTTCAGTGAAAATAAATTTTTTAAGCTGAAAATTTACCTACTTAATTTTTGGTAGATTTCAGTTGAAGATTCATCACTTCAGTTGAAAATTCAGCTTTTTGATTTGAAATCCAACTACTTGTTCGAAAGCTAAACTGTTTTGTTAAAAATCATTTTTGTTGTTGTTGAAGATTCATCATTTTAATTGAAAAATCACCTTTTTGGTTAAAAATTAAACTACCTGGTTGAAAGTTAAACTCTTTTCTTAAAAATAATTTTTTGTGGTTGAAGATTCATAATTTTTATTGAAAATTTAACAATTTTTTTTTTAATTTAGTTTTTTTTGGTTGAAAATTAATTTTTTTACCTAAGAATTTAACTATTCCAGTTGAAAATTTAACTATTATTTTGAAAATTTGTTTTCTTACTCAACATTTTTTTTTACTAAAAATTTATCTAATCCAGTTCAATAGTCCATCATTTTAGTAAAAAAAATCATCTCTTGAGGTGAAAATTAATTTTTTAAGCTGAAAATTTACCTACTTAATTTTTTGTCCAAAATTAATATTTTTTTAGCTTAACATTCATGTATTTTGTTGAAATTTCGTGTTTTTGGTAGAAGATTAATCTTCTTGGTTCAAAATTCATCTTTTTTCTTTTAAAATTCAGCTATTTCAGTTGAAGATTCATCATTTTGGTTGAAAATTCAATTACTTGGTTGAAAGTTAAACTCTTTTGTTAAACATTTTTTTTTTGGTTCAAGATTTTTCATTTTAATTAAAAATTCATCTCTTTTGTTGAAAACTTAACAATTTTGTTAATAAACTAGTTTTTTTGTTGTTGGAAATTAATTTTTTTAACTGAGAATTTAACTTTTTCAGTTCAATATTCCGCCATTTTTGTTTAAAATTCATCTCTTCAGATAAAAATCAATTTTTCAAACTGAAAATTTACGTATTCAATCATTGCTTAAAAATTTATCTTTTTTAGTTGAAAATTCATGAATTTTGTGGAAAATTATTCCTTTTTCGTAGAAAATTAATCTTCCTAGTTGAAAATGTATCTTTTTTTCTTGAAAATTCAACAGTTCGGTTGCAATTTTTTTCTCTCTTGATTAAAAATAAAAATTTTTTTGGTTGAAATAAAAACTCTTACATTTTTCATTGACAATTCATATTTTTTGATTGAAAATGCAACTACTTCATTGAAAGTTAAACTCTTGTTGAAAATAATTTTTTTGGTTGAAGATTCACAAGTTTAATTAAAAATTAATCTCTGAAAATTGAAATATTCCAGTTGAAAATTTAAATATTATTGTGAAAATTCGTTTTTTAGTTACACATTTTTTTGACGTAAAATTTATATAATTCAGATTAATATTCCATCAGTTTCGTTCAAAATTCATCTCCTTAGTTGAAAATTAATTTTTTAAACTGATAAAATTAATCTTCTTGGTCTAAAATTCATCTTTTTGGTTGAAAATTGTACTATTCTTAGTGAAGATTCATCATTTTGGTTGAAAATTCAACTACTCGGTTGAAATTTAAACTCTTTGTTAGTAATCATTTTTTTGGCTGATGGTTCATCATTTTAATTGAAAAGTTATCTCTTTGGTTGAAAATCCGTTTTTTTCAAGTTGAAAATTAATTTTTTTAACTTCGAAATTATACCAGTTCAATATTCAATTAAAATTCATCTCTTTAGATGAAAAATAATTTTTTAGACTGAAAATTTACTTATTGAATTTTTGCTTAAAAATTTATCTTTTTTAGTTGAAAACTCATGTATTTTGTTGAAAGTTCGTCTTTATTGAATATGTAAAGCAATCTTTTGAATTTTACAGGATTTTTTAAAAATGTTAAAAAAATCGAATCATTTTAAAAGATATTTCGAAGTTTTGAAAAAAAATTCTGAAATAATTTAAAATTTGAAGATTTCAAACAAATTTTTTTAAATAGATTTTTGAAAATTTTGAAATAAAGTCTTCAAGTTTTTTAAACTGATTTTGAAAGGTTTCAATAATAAAAATTTTTCTTTAGATTCTTGGAAAAAGTTAATTTTTAATTTTGAAAAATTAATCTTAAGAAAATATTTAAAAACATTTCCAAAATCTTTAAAAGAGAATCTGGAAGATTTCAGGGGAATTTTTTTAATTTTGGAGAATTACAAATAATTTGAGATAGTTCAAGTTAGTTTAAAAGATATTTAGGAATCTTATGTGCTTTGAAGAGATTACAAATATTTTAAAAGGTGAAAAGATTTTCGAAAATTCAAAAAATATTTCAAAATTTCTTTCAAACTTCTAAATGTAAATATCTTTTAAACTGAATTGAAGTTTTTCTAAGATTTGGCAAATTCCTGTAAAATAAATTATTTTTTTTAAGTTTCTAGATTCTTTCTCATGTGGTGTAAAATGCGATTGATGATGCCAGTATTGCTAAAATATGAAAGTAACTAAAACAGTAAAGATAGTTACTTTTTTTTTGCAATAGTAATGAAGCAAAAGTTATATTTTGATATGTTAACGTTACTGATAACTGGTTACTTTTTTAATGATGTAACGATAACGTTAACTAGGTCCTTTTAAAAAGTAACTTACCAATCCCAAAATACTTGATTAAATTAAACTTAATTTAAAACCATTTTTTACAGCAATTTTCCGGGAATGAGGAAATTGATTGCATTAAATTATTGGACGAAACGCGCACGATAGCGAAATCAATGAAAGCCGCGGTGATATTGCTAAAAAATTCACCTGAAGAGTCCTATTTGGAAACTTTAAATACAATCTACGCATCGAAACTAAGTCTCTCGTATCATAAGAATGTGAGAGTTGTTAAAAAGATTGTTAATTTTTTACAACGCCTGCCTGAGTAAGTAAATTGAGTATTCATATAAATTAAATCTATTGTCAAGACCATGGTCGACGAAATTATTTGAATGATTTAGGGTATTTTGAAAACTTTTAAGGAATTTTAAAGAGCTTTAAAAAGTTTCAACGTATTTCAAAAGATTTGAAGGGATTCCAAAGTATTTTCAAGATTTTAGGGTATTTTTAAAAATTCTAAGGAATTTTCAATTAATTTCAGCAATTTAATAGGATTTTTAAAGATTTTAGAATATTAAAAAAGTTTCCAAGGAAGTTTCAATTAATTTCAATAATTTTAAAGATTTCACGGGTTTTTTATAAATTTAGGATATTTTTAAAAATTCCAAGGCATTTTCAAGAACTTTAAAAAGTTTCAAGGAATTTTAAAAAATTTGAATTTTATAGAAAAGATTTTACAATATTTTTAAAGATTCCAAGGAACTTTTATTGGATTTCTATAATTTGGAGAAACTCAAAAGGATTTTAAAAACCTCAGGGTATTTTTAAAAATTTCAAAGAATTTTTTATTCATTTCCATAATTTAAAGGTATTTCAAAGGGTTTCAAATATTTTAGGATATTTAAAAATATTCCAAAGCATCTTCAAGAGATGAAAACAATTTAAAGGGATTTCAAAGGATTTTAAATATTATAGGGTATTTTTTTAATTTCAATGAATTTTTAAGAGCTTTAAAAAATTGCAAGGAATTTCAAAAGATTTGAAATATTTTAGAATATTTTTAAAGTTTCCAAGGAAGTTTCAATTAATTTCAATAATTTGAAAGATTTCACGATTTTTTTTTAAATCCAAGGAATTTTCAAGAGCTTCATAAAGTTTCAAGGGATTTCAAAAGATTTTAAATATTTAGAATATTTTTCAAAATTCCAAAGCATTTTCAAGAACTTTAAAAAGTTTCAAGGAAATTTTAAAAAATTTTAAGGGATTTTAAATATTTTAAGGAACTTAAAAAGATTCCAATTTTTTATTTAATTAAATAATTTGTAAGGATTTCCAATGATTTGCAATATTTTAGTGTTTTTTAAAAGATTGCAAGGTATTTTCAAGAGATTACACCATTTTAAGGGATTTCTAGGATTTTAATGATTTTACGCGATTTTAAAAGCTGTCAAGGTATTTTAATAAAATTTCCATAATTTCAAAGAATTTATTAACAATAATTAAGGAACTTTAAATATTTTTAAATTATTCAACGGCCAACGGCCATACCAAGCTGAAAAACCCAGTTCTCGTCAGATCACTGAAGTTAAGCAGCGTTGGACGCGGTTAGTACTTGGATGGGTGACCATTCAAGAATACTGACATGAGTGCTGTTGGCACATCGTGGGTGTGGTGGGCCCACACTTGTAGTTATTTATAACTACAAGAAAAACCTAGAAACACTACCCGAATCGGGTAGTGTCACGCCTACCCTGAAAGGGAAATGGTTTAATGGTATATATATATATATATATATATATATATATATATATATATATATATTCAAGGTATTGCCTAAGATTTGAAAGAATTTAAAAGATTTTACAATATTTTTAAAGATTCCAAGGAATTTTTATTGGATTTCAATAATTTGAAGAAAGCCCAAAGGATTTTAAAAACCTGAGGGTATTTTTATAAATTTCAAAGAATTTTTTATTCATTTCCATAACTTAAAGGGATTTCAAAAGGTTCTAAATATTTTAGGATATTTCAAAATGTTTCAAGGCAGCTTCAAGAGATGGAAACAATTTAAAGGGATTTCAAAGGATTTTAAATATTATAGGGAATTTTTTTTAATTCCAAGGACTTTTTAAGAGCTTTAAAAACTTGCAAGGAATTTTCAAAGATTTGAAACATTTTAGAATATTTTTAAAGTTTCCAAGGAAGTTTCAATTAATTTCAATAATTTGAAAGATTTCACGATTTATTTTAAAATCTAAGGAATTTTCAAGAGCTTTATAAAGTTTCAAGGGATTTCAAAAGATTTGAAATATTTAGGATATTTTTAAAAATTTCAAGGCATTTTCAAGAACTTTAAAAAGTTTCAAGGAATTTAAAAAAATTTGAAGGGATTTTAAATATTTTAAGGAATTTAAAAAGATTCCAATTTTTTATTTAATTAAATAATTTGTAAGGATTTGCAATGATTTGCAATATTTTAATGTATTTTAAAAGATTTCAAGGTATTTTCAAGAGATTAAACAATTTTAAAGGATTTCTAAGGATTTTAATGATTTTACGCGATTTTAAAAGCTATTAAGGTATTTTAATAAATTTCCCAGAATTTCAAAGAATTATATATATATACCATTAAACCATTTCCCTTTCAGGGTAGGCGTGACACTACCCGATTCGGGTAGTGTTTCTAGGTTTTTCTTGTAGTTATGAATAACTACAAGTGTGGGCTCACCACACCCACGATGTGCCAACAGCACTCATGTCAGTATTCTTGAATGGTCACCCATCCAAGTACTAACCGCGTCCAACGCTGCTTAACTTCAGTGATCTGACGAGAACTGGGTTTTTCAGCGAGGTATGGCCGTTGGCCATAATTGATTAACAATAATTCAGGAATTTTAATATTTTTAAATTATTCAAGGTATTACCTAAAATTTTATAGAATTTTAAAGATTTTACAATATTTTTACAGATTCCTAGGAATTTTTATTGGATTTCAATAATTTGAAGAAACTCCAAAGGATTTTAAAAACCTGAGGGTATTTTTAAAAATTTCTAAGAATTTTTTATTCATTTACATAACCTAAAGAGATTTCAAAAGGTTTCAAATATTTTAGGATATTTAAAAATATTCCAAGGCATCTTCAAGAGATAAAAAGAATTTAAAGGGATTTCAAAGGATTTTAAATATTATAGTGTATTTTTTTTTGATTCCAAGGACTTTTTAAGAGCTTTAAAAACTTGCAAGGAATTTCAAAAGATTTGAAATATTTAGGGTATATTTGAAAATTGCAAGGAATTTTCAAGAGCTTTAAGAAGTTTCAAGGGATTTCAAATGATTTGAATGATTATTAGGGATTTTAAAATTTTTCATGAGATTTTAAGGATTTTTTTCAAATTTCAGAAATTATGCAACTATTTTACAGAGCCTATAAGGTTTTAAAATATTTACAAATATTCCAAGGTATTTTGTAAAATTTCCGAGGATTTCAATGATTTTAGGGGATTTTTGAAGCTTAAAATCTCTCAAAGTTTCCAGGATTTCAGGAATTATCATTAATATTCACAGAATTTCGCTCGATTTTATAATATTTTATGGATTTCAAAGAATTTATTCACAAGAATTAAGGGATTTCATAGTGTTTCGAAGATTTGAAGAGATTTTAATACATTTTACAGCTTTCAAAAGTTTCAAGGGATTTCAACAGATTTAAAATATTTAGGATATTTTTAAAAATTCCCAGGAATTTTCAAGAGTTTTAAAAAGTTTCAAGGGATTTCAATAGATTTGAAATATTTAGGATATTTTTAAAAATTCCAAGGAATTTTCATGAGCTTTAAAAAGTTTCAAGAGATTTCAAAAGATTTGAAATATTTAGGGTATATTTAAAAATCCCAAAGAATTTTCAAGAGCTTTAAAAAGTTTCAAGGGATTTCAAAAATTTGAAATATTTAAAGTATCCTTAAAAATTCCAAGGAATTTTCAAGCGCTTCAAAAATGTTCACAGGATATCAAAAGATTTTAAAGGATTTTAAATTTGTAGAATATTTGCAAAAGGTTCAAGGAAGTTTCAATTGATTTGAATAATTTGAAGGGATTTCAAATAATTTGAAAGATTTTATGGTATTTCTAACAATTCCAAGGAATTTTCAAGAGCTTTACTAAATTGCAAGGGTGTTCAAAAGATTTAAAAGGATTTTAAATATCTTAGGTTATTTTTAACAAATTTCAATAATTTGAAGGGGCTTTAAAGATTCTGAAAGATTTGAAGGTAGTTTTGAAAATTACAAGGAATTTTCTACAGCTTTAAAAAGTTTCAAGGGATTTCAAAAGATTTGAAATATTTAGGGTATATTTGAAAATTGCAAGGAATTTTCAAGAGTTTTAAGAAGTTTCAAGGGATTTCAAAAGTTTTGAAATATTTAAGATATTTTCAAAAATTCGAAGGAATTTTCAAGAGCTTTAAACAGTTTCAAGGGATTTCAAAAGATTAAAAATATTCAGGTTATTTTTAAAAAATTCAAAGAATTTTCAAGAGCTTTAAGAAATTTCAAGGGTTTTCAAAAGATTTGAAATATTTAGGATATTTAAAAAAATTCCAAGTCATTTTCAAAAGCTTTAAAAAGTTTCAAGGGATTTCAAAAATTTGAAATATTTAAAGTATCCTTAAAAATTCCAAGGAATTTTCAAGCGCTTTAAAAATGTTTACAGGATATCAAAAGATTTTAAAGAATTTTAAATATTTTAGGATATTTGAAAAGGGATCAAGGAAGTTTCAATCGATTTCAATAATTTGAAGGGATTTCAAATAATTTGATGCTCAAAACACTTAAAAGGATTTTAAATATCTTTGGTTATTTTTAATAGATCTCAATAATTTGAAGTTGATTTTAAATGATTTCAAAGTTTTTCGAGTATTTTTAAAAATTCCAAGGAATTTTCAAGAGCTTAAAAAAGTTACAAGGGATATCAAAATATTTGAAATATTTTAGGGTATTTTCTCAGGGCAGCCCTGAGAATAATAAATTAAAAGTTTATAAATTTAAATTAAAAATTGTTTTCTTCCATTTATAAGATTCTTTATCAAAAATCTTACAAGCTTAGAATTCTGATCTTTAAATGTTAACGATTTTTCTAAAATTGCTCTCTGTTAATTGAAATTTTACCAAATTCTTTTCAAGGTACAAATTTAGTTCAGAGGATCTTGGAACTGTCACAAAATTGACGGCTGGTTTACTTGCCTATGGAGATTTGGATATTCAAGGTGCCATGTATCACGAATGTTATTCTCTAGTTGTCTCGATTTTGGGAGTTGAATTTACAAGAGACAGACGACACTGGGAAAGCTTGTCGTTTTTATTTGAGCCAACGATTATGACCGAAATTATTTGTCATGGTGCAAGACACGAGAATGCCAAGGTTTTATAAAAAGATCTATTAGGTACGAACTAATGGAAAGTACAAGAAGTCCAAAAGTATATCATTTTTTTTTATTTTAGATCAGAAACATGGCAGAAGAAATGCTAGTTTACATGTTGAAGGGCAAAGTTCAAATGGGTGAAACGGGCTGGATTAAATTTTTGGAATCCATAGTTCCCATACTGCCTCTTTTGCAATGCTTGGCATCCAATCAGACAAGTTTAGGACAATCTGTTATAAAGATGCTCGATCCGGATGTTTCTAATAATATACAACTTCCTTACATCGAGGTAATTAAAAATACAACTTCCATTGCTTTAAGATCCTCAAAATTTGGTGTATTTTTAAACACAAGCAGGCCTCGGACCATATAGTTGAATTTTCTACCAAAAAGGTTAATTTTCTACCTAAAAGACGAATTTTCAACATATTACAAATTTTTTTAACTTCATCAGTTAAATTTTCATGTAGGAGAATTAAATTTTAAAAAAAACGGAGTTTCTACAAAATAGATTAATTTTGTAACAAATAGTTGAATTTTCTACAAAATTGTCAAATTTTCAATCCAAAATGACAAATTTTCTAAAAAACAGAGGAATTTTCAACCCGAGAATAAGAATTTTCAAAAAATGTTAATTTTCAACCATTCAGTTGAATTTTGAACAGATTAGTGCAATTTTTAGTTGAAATCATTAATTTTTAACCAAAGAATAAACAAATTTTCAACTGAAATTCTGAATCTGTAAACATAAGAATTGAATTTTCGGCCAACAAAAATTAATTCTCAACAAAATACATACATTTTCAACCAAATAGTTAAATTTTCAAAGAAGAAGATTAATTTTCTACCAGAAAAAATGAACATTCAACAAAATACGTACATTTTTGTACCAAAGAATTAAATTTTCGACCAAGAAGATTAATTTTTTTACCAAAAAGACGAACTTTCAATAAATTAAATACATTTTAAATTAAGTAGCTTGAACAATGGATGTGATTGTAGTCCAAATTTTATTTTAATAAGTTTTAGTTTTTTTTTTTTCATTTCCAACATTTTTAACCAAATAGTTGAATTTTTAAACTAAAAAAGATCAATTTTCAACAAAAAATAGAATAGTCAAATTTTTAGTTGAAAAATTAGCTTTTACGAAAGTAGATTTACTTTCAACCCAGGAGTTGAATTTTTATCTTAAAAATACGAATTTTCAACAAAAAATGTAATAGTTGATTTTTGAACAAAAAAAGAATTTAATTAAAAATAAAAAACAATAGGATTTATCAGAAACACTAATTTCCAACAAAATACTTGAATCCTCAACTAAAACAGATTATTTTTCAACCAAAAAGTTTCGTTTTGAACCAAAAAAATTTATTTTATACCAAAAAATACGAATTTAAAAAAAAATGCATAAATTTTCAACCAAATAGGTGACTTTTCTACAAAATTGTTTAATTTCCTGGCTAGAAATACGAATTTTCTACCGCACAGTTGAATTTTCAACCCGAGAATATTAATTTTCAACAAAAAAGTTAGTTTTCAATCAATTAGTTGAATTTTCAACAAAATAGTTGAATTTGCAGTTTAAAAAATTAATTTTGAAAAAAAAACAACTAATTTTCAACTAAAATTATGAATCTTCAACAAAAAGAAAATTATCTTTTACGAAAATAGTTTAAATTTCAATGAAGGAATTAAATTTCCAACCTAAAAAGATGAATTTTCAACGAAAAATGTAATAGTTGATATTTCAACAAAAAATAATTTTATTTAAAATAAAAAAGAGTTCAATTTACAAAAAAAAAAAAATCGATTTTAACAAAATACTTGAATCGTGAAATAAAACCGATTAATTTTCAACCAAACAATTACATTTTGAACCAAACAAAATTTGTTCTACGAAAAAATACGATTTTTCAAGCAAATACATAAAGATATAACCAAATAGTTAAATTTTCTACGAAATAGTTGATTTTCAAACGAGACAGAGTAATTTTTTATCAGACAGTTGTATTTTTATCCCAAAAAGGTAAAATTTCTACAAAAATTGATGAAAAAAGATTCTTTTCCAATTTGTTGAAAATTGAAACCAAAAATACGAATTTTCTGCAAAACAGTTGAATTTTCAACCCGCTTGGATGAATTTTCAACAAAATAGTTAAATTTTCAGTTAAAAAAATTAAGTTTAACAAAAAAAAAAACGATTTTTCAACTAAAATTATGAATTTTCATCCAAAAAAATTAAGTTTTACGAAAGTAGTTCAACTTTCAACCAAAAAGTTGAATTGTCAACCTAAGAAGATGAATTTTTAACAAAAAATGTAACAGTTGATATTTTGGCAAAAAATAATTTAATTAAAAATAAAAATAATTTGAATTCTTAAAAAAAACTAATTTATAAAAAAAATTTGAATCCTCAACTAAATACGATTAAGTTTCAACCAGTTTCATTTTTAACCAAAAAAATTGATTTTCTACCAAAAAAGATGAATTTTGAAACAAAATGCGTAAAATTTCCACCAAATAGTGAAATTTTCCACAAAATTGTTGAATCTACAGAAAGAGATGAAAACAAAGTAAATCAAATAGTTGAATTTTCTACCAAATTGTTTAATTTTCATACCAAAAAGTCGAATTTTCAACCTAAGAATATGAATTTTCAACTAAAAAGTTAATTTTCAACCAATTAGTTGAATTTACAACAAAATAGTTAAATTTTCAGTTAAAAAATTAAGTTTAACCAACCAAACAAAAAAAAAATTCAACTAGAGCGATTAATTTTTAACCAAAAAAATTAACATTCACGAAAGTAGTTCAACTTTTAAACAAAAAGTTGTATTTTCAACCTAAGAAGATGAATTTTTAACAAAAAGTGTAATAGTTGATACTTCAGCAAAAAATAATTTAATTTAAAACAAAAAACATTAGGATTTATAAAAAGAAAAATAATTTTCCACAAAATTTTTGAATCCTCAACTAAAACTGATTCATTTTCCACCAGTTTCATTTTTAACTATAAAAATGTATTTTCTACAAAAAAAGATGAATTTGGCAAGAAAATATATAAAATTTCAACCAAATAGTTAAATTTTAAAAAAATTGTTGAATCTACAGGAAGAGATGAAAAAAGTAAATCAAATAATTGAATTTTTTATCAAATTGTTGAATTTTCAATCCAAAAAGACAAAATTCCAACCCGAGAATATGAATTTTGAAGTAAAAAGTTAATTTTCAACCATTTAGTTGAATTTTCAACAAAATAGTTCAATGTTCAGTTTAAAAATTAATTTTAACAAAAAAAAAAACTTATTTTCAAATAAAATTATGAATCTTCAACCAAAAAAAATTAACTTTTACGATAGTTATAGTTAAACTTGAAATAAAGGAGTTTAATTTTAGCGAAAAATGTAATATTTGATATTTCAACAAAAAATAATTTAATTTAAAATTTAAAAAAATTGGATTTATAAAAAAACTAATTTTCAACAAAATACTTAAATCCTGAATTAAAATAGGTTAATTGGCAACCAAACAGTTGTATTTTTAACCAAAAAAAATTATTTTCTACCGAAAAACAGGAATTTTCAGCAGAATACATTTCAACCAAGTAGTTAAATTTTCTACAAAATTGTTGAATTTTTCAGCCAAAAAGACAAATTTTCAACCAAGAAGTGTGAATTTTTAACAAAATAATTCAATTTTGAACCAAATAATAAAATTTTTAACAAAAAAAGTGAATTTTATTTATTAGTAGACTTTTCAACCAAAAGGAATGAACTTTTAACCAAAAAAAGTTAGATTTTTTTATTGTGTTCTATTAATTAAATTCGCATTTAAGTGAAAAACGAGAAAAAGAGGGGAATAGGGAAAAGACTGTTAAGTCTGCCATAAATAAATAGGGGTTTTGATTATTTATGGACTGAAGAATAACATTTTAAATAAATATTAAAGTTAATTTTTAATACTTTTAAAATATTAGGTTAGAAAACTGGGAAATTTGCTCAAAAATAAAGTTAATTTTCCATTAAACACTTTTTGATTTCGAACTATATACTTTTACACTATTTTTACACTATTTTTCTTCAGATTTGTGACACTATTTTCCCTACTTTTATTCTCTGATGTTAGTCCGAGGCCTGCACAGAAATTATAATTATTTACTCATTTTTTACCATCCCGCTTGACTTATCTCTGAAGTTTTTCCAAAACTTTAATTTATATAACTAATGTCGTTAATTAAAATTTTATTGCACGTAGGTTTTAAAAGGAAATCTCCGATTTTTATTTGCTGCTAACGCCGATATAAGAGAAGAAGCTGTATGTCGATTAATTTGGCTACTTGGAAAAGAAAGCGGCTCAGCCCAGAAATTACCAAGATTATCGTCTTTGCACGGATTGCCTCTGAGTTCTCTTTGTGTTTTTGAACGAGAAACTTCTTTCAAACGACCTGACGGCAATTATCAAGTAAGCAACAATTTCCATACAATAAATAATTTATTAAAAAACTTAAATCTCAAGGTGGCCCCATAAAAGGAAAACTGAACATTTTTTTAAACCTGAAAAACTCTATTTTGTTAATATTTCGGGAAAAATTACACTAAATGTCTGCTAAAATTGTAAATTGTCAATCCAAAATTGTCTGATAATGCCACTATTTCTCTACTTTTCCTTAAAAAACATTTTTGAACTTCTTTGCTGATTGGCTACGTATTGTCTCAATGGATGATTAGGGCCGTCCAAAATATTGAATGTTCAAGCAAAAAAGATGAACTTTTAATAAAAAAAAAAATGAATTTTGAACGAAACAGTTGAATTTTGAACCAAACAGATAAGTTCTCAACAAATTGCATAAATTTTCTACAAAAAAGGTTGAATTTTCTGCCAAATTCTTAAATTTTGAATTCTCTACGAAACAGTTGAATTTTCAACCAAAAATGTAATAGTTGATATTTAAACCAAAAAAGAGTTTTATTTTTAATTAAAAAATAGTTGAATATAACCAAAAAAGACGAATTTTTGTATAAATACTTGAATCCTCAACTAAAAAATATTAATTTTCAACCATATAGTTGCATTTATAACAGAACAAAAATTGAGTTTCTAGCAAAAAAGACGAATTGTTCACAAAATACATATATTTTCTACCAAATAGTTAAATTTTAAATCAAGAGGATTAATTTTTTATCTAAAAAAATGATTTAAAAAATACATGAATTTTAGTAAAAAGAAAACGAATTCTCTACAGAACTGTTGAATTTTCAACCTGGAAATACTAAGTTTCATCAAAAAATGTAATATTTAAACCAAAAAATATTTCAATATTAAATAAAAACAGTTCATTATAACCAAAAAGGATGAATTTTCAACAAAATACTTGAATCTTCAACTGAACCAAATTAATTTCCAACCATACAGTTGCATTTTTAACCAAAAAAACTGATTTTCTACCACAAAAGATGAACTTTCCACAAAATTCATAAATTTTTAACCAAATATTTGCATTTTCTACGAGAAAACACGCATTTTCAACAAGTTACATAATTTTTCAACTAAATACTTTGAATAATGTATGTGATGTTCGGTCAATTTTTATTTGATTAAGAATTAATTTTTAATAAAACAAAATGAATTTTCTATCAAACTGTTTAATTTTCTACGAAATAGTTGAACTTGATACCATTTTGTTTAATTTTCGAACCGAAAATATGAATTTTCTACAAAACAGTTGAATTTTCAACAAAAAAGTTAATTTATAACCAATCAGATGAATTTTCAACTAAATAATTAAATTTTTAGTTTAAAGAAATAACTTGCAATCAAAAAAAGCGTATTTTTAACTAAAATTATGAATTTTCAACGAAAAATGTAAGAGTTGATATTTCAACAAAAAAGATTTTAATTTTAATTAAAAACAATTGAATTCAACGAAAAAAGACGAGTTGTTTAAAATTTTAAATTGTTTAATTTTTTTGCCGAAAATACGAATTTTCTACAAAAAAAGTTGAATTTTCAACCCTGAAATGTGAATTTTCATTGAAAAAAGTTATTTATAATCGGGCATTTGCATTTTTGATTAAAGAAGATGAAAATTGTATAAAAAGATATGAATTTTCAAATCAAAAAAATGAACAAAATATGTAGTTGAATTTTCAATTTAAAAAAAATTGTTAGTCAAGAAAGAAACAAATTTTCAATGAAATTGTTGAATTGTCAAGCCAAAAAGACGAATTTTCAACGAAACAGTTGAATTTGAACCAAAAAGTATGACTTTAACAAAATTGTTAAATTTTCAACAAATAATTCAATCTTGAACCAAATAATAAAATATTTACATAAAAAAGATGAACTTTCAACTAAAAGTGGTTGGATTTTCTTATTGGATTCTATTAATTCTGTTCGCATTTAAGTAGAAAAGCGGAAAAGACTGTGAAACCTGCGATAAATAAATAGGAATTTTGATAATTTATAGACTAAAGAATAACATTTTTAAAAAACATTGAATTTTATTTTTATCACTTAAAAAATTTTATGACACTATTCTGACACTATTTTTGTAAATTTTGTGAGTCCTGAAGACCGTAAAAATGCCCGGAAATTTTTTTTCCGATTTTGTGGCCACCCTGAAGATATATTTTTTTATAAGGTGCAGAAAAAGTACATCAAAATGTATGCTTATTTCAGAGAACTAGTTTGTTATCCGTGCTTGAAATGCTGAAAACTTCGAGCATTGAACCAAAAATTAGGAAATCGGCTCTTGTTCAAGTGAGCGTGATGCTAACTGACGTTTCTCTGCATAAACTTTTTATCGCCGAAAGTGGACTGCAGATAATTCTGGAAATATTTGCCAGTGCTTTGGTAATTTAATAAATATTCTCCGTTGAAATTTAATTCAATAAATATTCTCTGTTGAAATTTAAGCTTAATTTCCTGTTTAAAAAATCATTTCAATTTTTTTTTTAGATTGAAAAAGACTATATCAATTACCCAGATTCTGTAATACCAATATTGACAATATTGAGGTTGCTTTGTGCAACAGAAGCTTCAGTTCGTCGTGAACTCTCCACTCGAATTGAAATTTACTTCAATATTCTCAGAAGTAAGTACATATTATTTACCCTATTTTCAAGATTTGGTCCCTATGGTACCCTATTTGCAGCCCCTTAATAGAACTTCAAAAAAATTTATAATAAGATCAAAGTTTCCAAGAGAGTTTTGAAAAAAAAATAGCAAAAATCAAAGAATTCCTGTAAGATGTAATTGTAAAAAATTAATCAGGGCTGCCACGCAGTCACTTCTTAGTCACTTTTTTCTCAAATAATTTTTTATTCACTTTTTTAAATGAAAAGATCACATTAGTCACTGAATTGTCTTGAATTCTTTTGATATATTTCAGATTATTTTTAAAGATTCCGAGAAATTTGTAATAGATTTCAATAATTTGAAGGGATTTTTACGATTTTAGGGTATTTTTAAAACTTCTAAGGTATTTTCAAGAGCTTTTAATTTGAAATATTTTAGGTAATTTAAAAAAGTGCCGAGGAATTTTTAATTGATTTTAATAATTTTAAGAGATTTAATAACATTTTAGTGGATTTTAAAGAATTTATTCAAGAAAAGTGAGTTATTTCGTAGGTTTTAAAGATTTCAAGAGATTTAAAATTATTTTTTGGTTTTCACCCTGAATTCTTATTAATTTATCCTGAATTCTTTGAAATTCTTTTGAATTTTTTAATTCATTTGAATTCTTATAAATTTACTCAATTTTATATAATTCAATTGATTTTTTAAAAGTTTGTATATAATTGGTTCTGCAGATTAATTGATAAAATTTTAAAAGATTATAAAGAAATTGTTAATTGATTTCAGTAATTTAATAGGATTTCAGAGGATTTGAAATATTTTAGGGTATTTTAAAAGATTCCCATGCATTTTCAAGAGCTTTAAAATGTTTCAAGGGATTACAAAAGATTCAAAGGATTGGAAATATTTTAGGAAATTTTAACGATTCCAAGAAATTTTTTATTTATTTCAATAGTTTGAAGGGATTTCAAAGATTTCAAAGGATTTGTAATTGAATAAAAGAAGCGTTTAATTATAAATCTATTAATTTGAAATTATTTTAAAATTGAAAATAGCTTATAAAATCTTAATCGGACGTTCAAATTTGATCCATTGGCAACCCTGTATTAACATTTATTAAAAAATATATTATAATGAACCTGCCAATTAATTAAAATTAAAATAAGCGGAAAAAGATTCAACTTGTTTTACGACTTCAGTGAAAAAATTGGGGCTGAAACGATTAAAAAAATTAAACTTTTGGACATTTAGGTACAGTTTTTTAAATACATTCAATCAGAAACCTAGGATTTACGGATTTATTATTAATTTTGTTCAGTATCAAAAATTTTAATTTTCTACCAAAGAAGACTCATTTTCAACAAATTTCATGAATTTTCATTTAAAAAAATCAATTTTCAACCAACATTAGAATAGTGAAAATGTCAGAAAAATAAATATTCAACCGAAAAGAGAACGAATTTTCAAAAAAATGTATTTTTTTCATAACAAAAAAATTATTTTTTAACCAAAACAAGAAGAATTAAATTTTCAGTTAGAACAATCAATTTTCAACCAAAAAAATGAATTCTCAACAAAATAATTCAATTTTCAACTAAAAATATAAATTTGCAAGCGAAAATGGAATAGTTATATCTTCAATTAAAAAATTAATTTTCAACTTAAAGGAAACGAATTTTCAACCAAAGAAATAATTTTTAATCACAATGATGAATTTTCAACCAAAAATATGAAATTTTGTCCAAATAGTGGATTTTTCAATCCAAAAGATGAATTTTCTATTTAAAAAACGCATTTTCAACTAAACATTTTTTCCAATGAATGAAATAATAAATTTTTAACGAAAAAGATTACATTTAAAAAAAGTTAAAGTGAATTTTCAAATAAAATGATGAATCTTTAACTAAACAAAATTTTATTTTTAACCAAATACATGAATTTCAAACTAAAAAGATAAAAAAAGATTATAAAGAAATTTTTAATTGATTTCAGTAATTTAATAAGATTTCAAAGAATTTGAAATATTTTAGGAAATTTTAACGATTACCAGAAATTTTTTATTTATTTTAGTATTTTGATGGGATTTCAAAGACTTCGAAATATTTTAAAGTATTTTAAAAGATTCCAAGGCATTTTCAAGAGATTTAAACCATTTCAAGGTATTTCCAAGGGTTTTAATAATTTTAAGGGATTTTAATATTTCAATGGATTTCAAAGAATTCATTCACAAGAAGTGAGGGATTTCGTAGAGTTTCAAAGTTTTTTAAGAGATTTTCCAATATTTTTTGCAATTCATTTGGAATTCGCCCTGAATTCTTATTAATTTATCCTGAATTCCTTTAAATCCTTTTGAATTCTTCTAGATGCACTCAATTTTACTCAGGTCAATGGATTTTTTAATGTTTTTGTTTAATTCATCTTGAAGTCATTAAAACTCACCTTAAATTTTTTGGCATTTCATCAAATTCTTTTGAATTCTCTTTAATTTTTTCTAAAATTCATTTCAAACTTACTCAATTCAATGCATTTTTTTCATATTTTAACATTTTTTTCATATTTTTAAATTTTTGTCAATTCATTTGAATTTTTTTTTTAATTCACCTTGAATTTTTATGCATTTCATCGAATTCTTCTCTTTTCCCTTAAATTCCTTTAAATTCACTCAAATTTTACAAAAATAAATAGATTTTTTTGATTTTTAAAACCTTTTTCAATTCATTTGAATTTTTTTGTAGTCATTAGTCATTTTTTTAGTTAGAAATTAGTAGGGTTTCAAAGATTTGAAGAGATTTGAAATTATTTTTTGAAATTCACCCTGAATTCTTTTTAATTCTTTGGGATTCCCTCGATTTTTTTCACTTCACTGGAATTATTCTAAATTTACTCAATTATACTTAATGCAAAGGATTAAAAAAAAATTTTTAGTTTTTATTCAATTGATCCTGAAGTCACCTCACCTTGAATTCTTAGGGATTTCATAACATTCTTTTGAATTCCCTTGAATTTTTCTAAGCTCATTTCAAAGTTACTGAATTCATAAAAGTTCCTTCATATTTTAAAATTGTTTTCAATTCATTAAATTTTTTTTAATTCACCTTGAATTTTTATGAATTTCATCGAATTCTTCTCGTTTATCTTAAATTCTTCTAAATTCATTTCAATTTTACTTAAATCAATGGAATTTTTCTTTACTTTTACCATTTTTTCTAATTCATTCGAATTCGTCGGAATTGAACTTGAATTGTTTTGAAGTCTTATAAATTTATCCTGATTTATCCTATATTTTATCCCATAGGGACTGTGAGACCTGGGGATGGTTTTATTTTTTATGATTTATTAATTATTAATTAAACATTTATATTTTCAAGGTTTATTCCTTTTTCCCAATAACGAGTGTGTTAAGGTGGATGCTTCCCAGCTTTTGTGCCTACTTCTCTACAACGAAAACATTATGAGATTAGGAGAAAAGAACGTGGACTCAAATAATCCTTTCAACATTTCTCTGCCGCATTTGATAGTAACGCAAATGAAACTGCCATTTACCTGCAAAAGTCATTGGAAAACGAGCATTCACAGAAGATCTGACGTATCTGGTAAATGAATTATATTAATTTTTATCAGTTGCAGTGCTTGGACTCACTATTGACACTATTTGGCATTTTTTTTACCAATGTAGCTATTTTGGAAAATGTCACTAATGTAATTTCTTTAGATTCCCTTCAAAAATATTTTAAAACTTTTTCGTTTATTGACTAAGGGGCCGTTCTGAAACTGCGTCAGGCTATTTGAAACGCCTCAAACAAAATACAATATATAAAGCTAATATTTTAAAAGAATTTTCGGTCCAAAATGCTTTCAAAACAAGGAAAGTAGAGTGATTTTTCACGAAGATAGGGGTATAAATTCTTTTAAATAAAATTACTGTAGGTACATAAGATTTCAAGTCGAAATAGATTGCATTTTCGACAAAATAGTACAGTTTTCAATAAAAAATATGAATTTTCTACCGAAAGAGATGAATTTAATGATGAAGTTAAACAGTCGATTTTTTAGAAAACATCAAACTTTCAAACCTGAAAAGATGAATTTTCAACAAAAAAGTTCATTTTTAACCAGGGAAGATAAATTTTGAACCAAATAGTCAAATTTTCAACCAAAAACATGAATTTTCTATTAAAAAGACAGATTTTTCAATGAAATAAAAGAATTTTTAACAAAATTGTAGAATTTTTAAGCCAAAATGACGCATTTTCTACAAAACAGTTGAATTTTCAACAAAAAACTTAATTTACAACCAAATAGTTGAATTTTAAACCAAATAATTTAATTAAAAAAAAAGTTCAATCTTCAGTTAAATAGTTTACTTTTCTACCAAAATAGTTCAATTTTCAACCAAAAACTGAATTATCAACCCAAAAGTTAATTTGCAACAAAGTACTTTAATTTTGTACTAAATTGTGGAATTTTTAAGTCAAAAAGTCGAATTTTCTACAAAACAGTTGAATTTTCAACAAAAACCTGATTTTACAAACCAAATAGTTGAATTTTTAACCAAATAGTTCAATTTTCAACAACAAAATTAATTTTCAACCAAGAAGGTTAACTTTCTTCCAAAAAAGATGAAATTTAACAAAAAAATAAAAATTTTCAACCAAAAAGTTAATTTTCAACAAAGTAGTTTAATTTTCTACTAGATTGTGGAATTTTTAAGCTAAAAAGTCGAATTTTTTTCAAAACAGTTGAATTTTCAACAAAAAACTGATTTTACAACCAAATAGTTGAATTTTTAAGCAAATAGGTGAATTTTCTACCAAAATTGTTCCATTTTCAACAAACAAATGAATTTTCAACCAAGAAGATTAACTTTCTTTCAAAAAGAGACCAAATTTAACAAAAATACAAAAATTTCCAACCAAAAAGTTAATTTTCAACAATTTAGTTTAATTTTCTACTAAATTGTGGAATTTTTAAGTCAAAACGTGGAATTTTCAACAAAACAGTTTAATTTTCAGCAAAAATAAGATTTTAAACCAAATAGTTGAATTTTCTACCAAAATAGGGTCGATTTCCAACAAAAAAAATGAATTTTCAACCAAGAAGATTAATTTTTTACCAAAAAGAGACGAAATTGAACAAAAATACACAAATTTTCAACCAAAAAGTTAATTTCGCAACAAAGTACTTTAATTTTGTACTAAATTGTAGAATTTTTAAGTCAAAAAGTCGAATTTTCTACAAAACAGTTGAATTTTCAACATAACCCTGATTTTACAAACCAAATAGTTGAATTTTTAACCAAATAGTTGAATTTTCTACCAAAATAGTTCAATTTTCAACAACAAAATTAATTTTCAACCAAGAAGGTTAACTTTCTTCCAAAAGAGACGGAATTTAACAAAAATACAAGAATTTTCAACCAAAAAGTTAATTTTCAACAAAGTAGTTTAATTTTCTACTAAATTGTGGAATTTTTAAGTTAAAAAGTCGAATTTTCTACAAAACATTTGAATTTTCAACAAAAAACTGATTTTACAACCAAATAGTTGAATTTTTAACCAAATAGTTGAATTTTTTGCTAAAATAGTTCAATTTTTAACCAAAAACTGAATTTTCAACCAAAAAGGTTAACTTTCTTTCAAATAAAGACGAAATTTAATAAAAGAACAAGAATTTTCAACCAAAAAATTAATCTGCACCCAAGTAATTTAATTTTCTACTAAATTGTCGAATTTTTGAGCCGAAAATACGAATTTTTTACAAAACAGTTAAATATTCAACAAAAAACTTAGTTTACAACCATATAGTTAAATTTTTAACTAAACATTTAAATTTTCTACCAAAATAGTTCAATTTTCAACGAAAAACTGAATTTTCAACTAAGAAGATCTTCCAAAAAAGACGAAATTTAACAAAAACACAGGAATTTTCAACCAAAATCTTAATTTACAATCAAACAGTTAAATTTTCAACCAAATAGTTGAACTTTCAAACAAAAGAGGAGAATTTTTAACCATGAAGATTAAAAGTTCTAAGAAAAAAGACGATATTTACAAAAAATACAAGAATTTTCAACCAAAAAGTCAATTTTAAACCAAGTAGTTTAATTTTCCACCAAAGTGTTGAATTTTCAAACCAAAAAGATTCAACAAAAACGTCCATTTTCAACCGGGAAATATGAATTTTCAACAAAATAGTTAAATTTTCACCCTAAGGGTGAATCATTTGAAAATTCATTTTTAACAAAATAGTTCAACTTTGAACCAAGTAGTTGAATTTTCATCTAAAAAGATTAATTTTCTACCAAAATTGGCCAATTTTTAACCAAAAACTTGAATTTTATACCAAGAAGATTAATTTTCTATTAAAAAGAAAGAATTTAAAATAAAATACATGAATTTTTAACCAAATTGTTAAATTTTTAAGCCAAAAAAACGAATTTTCTGTGAAAAGTTGAATTTGAAAGCAAAAGACAAGAATTTTTGACCAAGATGATTAACTTTCTACGAAAAATGACGAAATTAAAACAAAAACTAAAAGAATTTTCAATCAAGTAGTTTCATTTTCCACCCAATTGTGGAGTTTTCAATCCAAAAACATAAATTTCCTACAAAAAAGTTGAATTTTCAACCCAAAAATATGAATTTTCAACAAAAAAGTTAATTTTCTACCAAATAGTTTAATTTTCAAAAAAAGTTCAATTCTCAACAAAAAACTGAATTTTCAACTAAGAAGATTAACTTTCTACAAACAAAAAAGAAAACAGAATTTTCTACCAAAAAGTTAATTTCCAACCATGTAGTTTAATTGTCTACTAAGTTGTTGAATTTTTAAGCCCAAAAGACGAATTTTCTACACTTGAATTTTCCACAAAATATTTAATTTACAACCAAACTGTTGAATTTTCGAACCAAAAAGATCAGCTTTCTGCAAAACAGTTGAATTTTCATCCCGAAAATATCAATTTTTAGCGAAAAACCTAATTTACTACCAAATAGTTGAATTTTTAATCAAATAGTTCAACTTTCAAAGGAACGAGAAAAATTTTTAACAAAATTTCAATTGCCAACAAAAAAATATGAATTTTCTATCAAAAGAGGTGCATATAATGATTAAGTTAAAAAGCCGATTTTTTAGTAAATATTTGACTTTCAAACCCGACAAAATTAATTTTCAACAAAAACGTACATTTTCAACCGGGAAATATGAATTTTCAACAAAATAGTTAAATTTTCACCCTAAGGGTGAATCATTTGAAAATGCATTTTTAACAAAATAGTTCAACTTTGAACCAGGTAGTTGAATTTTCATCTAAAAAGATTAATTTTCTACCAAAATTTGCTAATTTTCAACCAAAAACTTCAATTTTATACCAAGAAGGTTAATTTTCTACTAAAAAGAAAGAATTTTTAATAAAATACATGAATTTTTAAACAAATTGTTAAATTTTTAAGTCAAAAACACGAATGTTCGATGAAAAGCTGAATTTTAAAGCAAGAGACAAGAATTTTTGACCAAGAAAATTAACTTTCTACGAAAAATAACGAAATTTAAAAAAAAAAACTACAAGAATTTTCAATCAAGTAGTTTCATTTTCTACCCAATTGTGGAGTTTTCAACCCAAAAACACAAATTTTCTACAAAAAAGTTGAATTTTCAACCCGAAAATATGAATTTTCAACAAAAAAGTTAATTTTCTACCAAATAGTTTAATTTTCAAAAATAGTTCAATTCTCAACAAAAAACTGAATTTTCAACTAAGAAGATTAACTTTCTACAAACAAAAAAAAAAGAATTCTCTACCAAAAAGTTAATTTCCAACCATGTAGTTTGATTGTCTACTAAGTTGTTGAATTTTTAAGCCAAAATGACGAATTTTCTACAGAACAGTTGAATTTTCCACAAAATACTTAATTTACAACCAAATACTTGAATTTTCAAGCAAAAGAGAGTTTTATACAAAATTTCATCAAATATAATAAAATATAAAAGTCGCACTTCTTTAAATTAAATTTACAATTTACAATTTTACCCAAAAAGAATTTCTTCAAAATCAATTTCTTTACGATATTGTTTTCTTCAATTTTTGTATGCCTTATAAGAAAAAAAATCCGAGGCCTGATTTATATTATAAGTTTATTATTTTAAAAAATCCATACCACTATTTTGCTACTATTTTTTCCAATTTGTGCCACTATTGACACTATTTTTGATCTCTGAAGTGAGTTCGAACCCTATTTATTATTTTTATTAATTAATCTCTCAAGTGACATTTAAAAAAATATATAATGCTTTTTTTTAGTTCTTCACGGCAGTAATAATTTGGCAATTACCTTCGTCAGACAATTTTGGGCTTGGGAATGGAATGGAGGGATGGAAATGTTGTGGAGATCGTGGGAAGAAGTGAATGAACCAGAAATTTCGGAAAAACTAATGATCCGAGAGTCTGAATTCGCTTGCCTTCAGTTCAGTTGTCCTTTTTATTATTCCCAACAACAGCTGTGTAATGTGCAAAATTCCACGACCCATGATGGAGTTTCTTGTGCACTGGATTACTTGACAATGTAAATATTCTGCACAATTTTTTTTCTTTCTTATCTCAACAAACAAAATCCAAGAATTACTATTTCATATTGTAAAACGTTTTAATCCAATAAGTTCTTTTAAAAATGGTTTAAGCGGATTAATTGTATTAACTATGAAAATATTCATTGTCTGGGTGGTATTTTAAAAGATTCCAAGATATTTTTAATAGATTTGAATAATTTCAAGGGATTTCAAAGGATTTGAAAGATTTTAAAGTATTTAAAAAAAATTCCAAGTAATTTTTAAGAATTTTAAAAAGTTTCAAGGGATTTCAAAAGATTTTAAAGGATTTGAAATGTTTTAGGGCATTTTAAATATTTTCTTGGAGTTTTAATGAATTTCCTAGAATTTCGGAAAATATTAAATGATATTAAAGGAGCTATAGCGTTTTATGATATATTATAAGATTTCAAGGGATTTTTATAAGATTTTCAAGGGTTGCAATGATTTCAAGAGATTTTAAAAGCGCTCATGATATTTTAATGAATTTTCAAGAACTTCAGGAAATATCAAATTTCACGTGATTTTATAATATTTTAATGGATTTCGAATAATTTATTCATGAGAATGAAGGGGTTTAAAAGTTTTTCAGATATCTCGAGGTAGATTTTAATTTTTAATTTTTAAATTAATTTTATTTTTAATATTTATTTTAAACATTTTTATTTTCAATCCATAGATTTTAAATAATTTTAATGATTTTAGGATTTTCTAAAAGACTTCAAGAAATTTTCAATTGATTTCAATGATATAAAGGAATTTAAAAGAATTTAAGAGATTTTTGGATATTTTTAAGAGCTTTAAAAAATTGCAAAAGATTTCAAAGATTTTAAATGATTTTAAATATTGTAGGGTATTTTAAAAGATTCAAAAGCCTTTTCAAGAACTTCAAAAAGTTTCAAGAGATTTCAAAAAATTTCGAAGCATTTCAGGGTATTTTTAAAAATTTCAAAGAATTTTTCATTCATTTCCAAAATTTAAAGGGATTTTAAAGACTTTAGGGTATTTCTGAAATTCAAAGGAATTTTTAAGAGCTTTAACATTTTCAAGGAATTTCAAAGGATTTGAAATATTTCAGGGTATTTTATAAGATTCCAAGAAATTTTTCATAGATTTGAATAATCTAAAGGTATTTCTAAGGATTCTAAAGATTTTAGGGTATTTTTTTTAATTTCATAGAATTTTCAAGAGCTTTAAAAAGTGTCTATGGATTTCAAAAGATTTTTAAGTATTTGAAATATTTTAGGGTATTTAAAAAGATTCCAAGGAATTTTCAGCTGATTTCTAAAAATTTAATGGAATTTCAAAGGATTTGAAATAGTGTAGAATATATTAAAAGATTCCAAAGCATTTTCAAGAACTTCAAAATTTGTCAAGGAATTTCAAAAGAGATCGAAGGATTTTAAAGTTCTTAACGAATTTAAAAAAATTCCTTGTAATTTCAAAGAACTTTCAAAAATTGCAATGAATTTCAAAAAATTTTAAAGGATTTAAAATATTCATTTTAAATATTATATTTTTAATTTAAAATATTTCTTTTTCAAGAAATTTCCAAGGATTTCAAAGATTTTAACTGTTTTAAAAAATGTTGATGGAGGTTTAAAGAATTTCGGAAAATATGGAAAGATTTTAAAGGATCTTCAAGGTTTTATGATATTTTAAAAGATTCCAAGTGATTTTAAAAGCACTGTAGGTATTTTAATACATTCTCCAGAATTTCAGCAAATATCATCAGAGTTCATATAATTTGACGAAATTTTATAATGTTTTAATAGATTTCAAGGAATTTATTCACAAGAATTGGGAATTTCGTAGGATAGAAAATATTTTCTAATTTTTCAAGGTATTTTCAATGATTTTAATGGATTTGAAATATTTTAGGATATTTTCAAGGATTTCTTGAATTCTCTTGATTTTTTTTTAATATGGTTGAATTCTTCTAAATTCACTCAATTTAATAGATTTTAAAACTTTTTTTTAGTTTTTTTTTTCATCTTGAAGTTTTTTAAACTCACCTTGAATTCTCAGGCATTTTATTGAATGATTTTAAAATCCCTTGAAATTTTATAAAATCATTTCATAGTTTCATACTTACTGAATTCGGTGCATTTTTTCATATTAATAATTTTTTTTCCTAATTCATCTTGACTTTTTATGAATTTGATCAAATTCTGCTTATTCCCTTTAAATTAAAAAAAAAAAAAAATTAATTTTAAATTAAAATTAAAAATTTTTTAATTGTAAATTTTAATTTTAATTAAAATAAATTTGTTAAATTCCTCCACATTCACTAATTTCACGTGATTTTATAATATGTGGGATTTGAAAGAATTTATTCACAAGAATTGAGAGATTTAAAAGATTATCAAATGTTTGAAGGTATTGCCTAAGATTTTAAAGAATTTTAAAGATTTTAAGATACTTTTTAAGATCCCAAAGAATGAAAAAGATTTTAGGGTCTTTTCAAAATCCCAATTAATTTTTTAGAGCTTTTACAAATTTCAAGGAATCTCGAAAGGTTTTAAAGGATTTTAATTATTTCAGAGTATATAAAAAGATTCCAAACATTTCCTAATTAATTTCAATAATTTAAAAGGATTTCAAAAAGATTTGAAAACTTTTAGAGTATTTAAAAATATTTTAAGGCATTTTCAAGAGATTTACCAATTTTCAAGGATTTTTCCAAGGATTTGAATGATTTTAGGGGTTTAAAATTTTTCATGAGATTTTAATGAATTTTCTAAACTTTCGAAAAATATGGAACGATTTTACAGGACCCATATGATTTCAAGATATTTTAAAAGATTCCAAGGGATTTTATAAAAATTTTGAGGATTTTAATGGTTTTAAAGTATTTTAAAAGCTCTCAAAGTATTTTAATTAATTTTTCAATATTTCATTGAAGAGATTTTCAAATATTTGTTGCAATTCATTTTGAATTCACCCTGGATTCTTAATAATTTATCCTGAACTATTTTAAATTCTTTCGAGATCTCTTGAATTTTTTTTATTCACTTAAATTCTTTTAAATTTACCCAATTTTACTGATTTTTTAAATATTTTTTCATGGTTTCCAACTCACTTGAATTAAAAAAAAAACTTTTTCATTTCCCTTGAATTCCTCTAAATTCACTTCAACTTTGCTGAAATCAATGGAATTTTTTGGATTTAAAAAATTTTTCCAATTCATTTAATTTTTTTAGATTCAAAATATCATGAGTGACATTATTAATGCAAATTAGTCACTTTTAGTCACTTTTTGGGTTAGAAAATAATATTTTGATCACTTTCACTATTTTCAAGTGATTTATACTGTGGCAGCCTTGAGAATAATAAATAAAAATTTAAAAATGTTTTATTCCATTTATAATAGATTTGATATTGAAAATGTTACAAGTTTAGAATTATGTTCTTAAAATATTATAGTTTAGCGAAAAAGAAAAATTAGTCAGGGAAAAATCAGGGAATTTTGAAAATGAAGTTTTGCAGCCACCTTGTTAGTAATTTTATTGTCATTAATAATAATAATTAATTTCCAGGAACATGAAGTTGTACAATATGCTTAAGTATGAGAATTTAGAAGACATGAGTGATTTGCCCTGGGCTCAATCATTCGAGCGTTTTTTACTTTCTCATCCAACAAGCAAAGAAGATTGCGACCTTTTCGTAAATGTCTTGAGTTTTCTCTACATTTACGTCAATCAGATAAAAAATGGTAAAAACATGATAAAAAACTCTTAATAACACTTGCTTCTAAACAGTTAAGGGGTCATCCATAAGCTACGTTACCAATTTTAGGATATTTTTGACCCCCCCCCCCGTGGTCCCCCTTCTTGACTACCGAAGATTACTTTTTCATTCAAAAAGACCAATTTTCAACATGAATTTTCCACAAAAAAGTTGAATTATCCACCTGACACTATGAATTTTCAACAAAAAGTTAATTTTTCACCCGGTAGTTAATTTTTAAAATAAATACTCAAATTTTATCGACATAGTTGAATTTTCTACCAAAGTAGTTGAATTTTAAACTAAAAAAAAGATAAGTTTCAAAACAAAATTGAAATAGTTACACTATCAGCTTAAAAATTAATTTTTATAAAGGAAAACGAATCTTCGAACAGTTAAGTTCAAACAAAAAAGACGAATTTTTAACAAAATACATGAATTTTCCACCAAAACAATTGAATTTTTAAACCGACACCAAATAATTGAATTTTCTACCAAAACAGTTGATTTTTCAACCAAATAATTGAATTTTCAACTAAAAAAAAAACAAGTTTTCAATCAAATGTGGAATAGTTACATTTTTAGTTTAAAAAATTAATTTAAAAAAAAAATAATTTTCTACCAGTTTAAATGTACCAAAAAAGACGAATTTTTAACAAAATACTTGAATCCACAGCTAAAAAGATGAATTTTTAAAAAAGAAGAATAATTTTCTACCCAAAAAGACGATTTTTCAACAAAATACATGAATTTTCCACAAAACGGTTGAATTTTCCACCCGAAGCTATGCATTTTCAACAAAAAAGTTAATTTTCCACCCAGTAGTGAATTTTTTAAATAAATATTTCAATTTTTAACCAAATTTTTGATTAAAATAGTTGAATTTTCTACTAAGAAAGATAAATTTTCAACAAAAAATGGAATAGGTACATTTTCACCAAGAAAAACTAATTTTTAACAAAATAGTTGAATCCACAGCCAAAAGTATGAATTTTCAAAAAAGAAGATTAATTTTCTACCCAAAAAGACGAATTTTCAACAAAATAGAAGAATTTTCCACAAAACAGTTCAATTTTCCACTCAGCACTATGAATTTCCAACCAAACAGTTAAATTTTTGACTAAAATATTTGGATTTTCAACTAAGAAAGATAATTTTTCAACAAAAAATGGAATAGTTACATTTTCAGTTTAAAAAATTAATTTTTAACAAAAAAAAATCAAATTGTCTACCAAAAAAGTTACATTTTTAACTGAGAGAGATCAGTTTTCAACTGAAAAGATAAGTTTTCATTAATTGTATTAAATTGAACAAAAAAATAAGATATTTTAACAAAATAGTTGAATCCACAGCCAAAAAGATGAATTTTCAGAAAAGAAGATTAATTTTGTAGCCAAAAAGACGAATTTTCAACCAAAATAGATGAATTTTCCACAAAACAGTTGAATTTTTCATATGACGCTATAGATTTTCAACAAAAGGGTTTATTTTCTACCAAGTAGTTAGTTTTTTAAATAAATATTCAACCAAACAGTTGCATTTTTTACCAAAACAGATGGTATCTACGAAGATATGAATTTTCAAGCCAAAAAAGACGAATTTTCTACAAAGCAGTTGAATTTTCAATCCGAAAAGATGAATCCTCAACGAAACTTGTAATTATTCATATTTCAACGAAAAAATATTTTAATTAAAAATAAAAAGCAGTTGAATTTAACCAAGGAATACGAATTTTCAGCAAAATAGTTTAATCCTCAACAAAATGCATGCATTTTTAACCAAATAGTTGAATTTTCAAATAGAAAAGATCAATTTTTAATTAAAAATATAAATTTTTAACCAAAAATGGAATAGTTACTTTTTCAGTAAAAAAACTGGTTAACTGGTAGTTGAATTTTCGAAAAAAGGTAAATTCTCAACGAAAAGTCTAATTGATGATAGTTCAACAAAAAAATATTTTAATATAAATAAAAAACAATTGAATGTAGAAAAAAATTCGAATTTTCAACAAAATAGTTAAATTTTGAACCAAAGAGATAAATTTTCAACGAAAAAAATGAACTTTTAACTAAGAAGATTAAGTTTATACCAAAAAACACGAATTTTCAACTAAGAAAGATACATTTTTAACCATATAGTTGAAGTTTTAACTAAAAAACATTAATTTTCAACTAAAATTGTAATAGTTAGATTTTCAGTTTAAAAAAGTTAATTTTCAACCAAAAAAGAAAAGGATTTTCAACGAAATAGTTAAATTTTCAACCAAAGAGATGAATCTTCAACCAAAAAGATAAATTTTTAACAAATTAGTTTAACTTTTAACCAAGTTATTGAATTTTTGACTAAAAAAGATAAGTTTTTAACAAAATAGTTGCATTTTCGACAAAATAATTAAATTTTCAACCAAATAGTCGAATTCGTAACCATAACAAAAATTTAAAGGAAAAATCGAGAAAAAGGCATGGTATCCAGCGACCTTTAAAACCTGGAATTCTCTTTGAATTTTTTTCGAACCTTGAAAATCTGGAAATTTCCTTGAATTTTTCACGAGAACCTTGAATTTGAATTATTTTTTTTTTGCTCTTAAAACAGTAATTTTATTGAAATGCGAAAAGTAATTTAAATCTTTTAGTCTATTATGAAAGAGACATCTCGTTTAGAAGAAACCTTGCTACTGAAAAGTTTTGCATTTATCAAGATATAATTTATCTTTTGTTCATTACAGAATAAATAAAGAAATTTCAAGGCACTTTTTGTAGACGGTACCAATTATTTTATAGATTGCAATGAACAGATTTCGATGTTAGTTCAGTTTCAGGATTAGAATTTCAAAGATTTTAAAATATATAAAAGGATCTTCAACATTTCACAAAGATTTCACGGATTTCACAGATTTAAAACGATTTCAAAAGGTTTCAAAACATTTGAGAAGAATTCAAAAGATTTCACAAAGATTTAAAAGATTTAAAGGATTTCAAAGATTCACAAAAGGCGTGTACACTACATTAAAAAGAATTCACAGAAATTTCCCAAAGATTTCGAACATTTCACAAAGATTTTAAAACTTTCAAAAGATTTCAAGGATTTAAAGATTTTAAAAAGGGTATAGTAAACCAGTAATCATAAATGTCAAAACATTTAAAAGATTTTAAACGATTTCAAAATTTTTTAGAAGACTACAAAAGATTTCAAATATTCCAGTGATTTTAAAGAAATACAAAGATTTCAGAAAGTTATCACAAATATTTGAAAGAATTCATAAGGATTTCAAAAGATTTCAAGAATTTCAAAGATTTCAACAAGAGTACAGTAAACAAGATTTCTGAGATTTTAAAAGATTTCAAAGATTTGTTAATTTCAAAGATTTGTAAATTTCAAAGATTTGTAAATTTCAAATATTTTTAGAAAATTTCAAAAGATTTCAATGATTTTAAATTAATACAAAAGATTTCACAAATATTTCAAAGATTTCGTAATAATTTGAAACGATTTCAAAATTTTGTAGATGATTTAAAAAGTTTCCCCCAAGACTTCAAATATTCCAGTGATATCAAACGAATACAAAAAATTTCACAAATATTTCAAAGATTTAAGGATTTCAAAAGATTTCAAGAATTTCAAAGTTTTCAAAGATTTCAAACGAACACAAAAGATTTCACCCAGAAATATTAAAGAAAGATTTCATAAAAATTTCAAAGATTTCATAAAAATTACTTAATGATTTGAAAAGAATTCCAAAGATTTTAAAACATTTCAAAGATTTTAAACGATTTCAAAATTTTGTAGAAGATTTTAAAAGGTTTCACAAAAATTGTTAATATTTCAATGATTTCGAATGAATACAAAAGATTTCAGAAGTATTTCAGAAATATTTGAAAGAATTCTTAAGGATTTAAAAAGATTTCAACATGGGTACAGTACATCAGATTTAAAAGATTTCAAAACATTTCAAAGATTTTAAAAGTTTTCAAAATTTATTAGAAAATTTCAAAATATTTCATAAAGATTTCAAATATTACAGTGATTTCAAACAAATACAAAAGCTTTCACAAGTATTTCAAAAAATTCATAAGGATTACAGATTTTTTTAAGAATTTCAAAGTTTTCAAACAAATCAATGATTTCAAATGAACATAAAAGGTTTCATAAACAAAAATGAAAGAAATATTTCAAAGATTTCAAAAGATTTCAAGAATTTCAAAGATTTCAAAAGTTTTCAAAGGTTTCAAACAAACACAAAAGATTTCACCCAGAAATATTAAAGAAAAATTTCATAAAAGTTTCAAAGATTTCATAAAAATTTCTTAAAGATTTCAAAAGAGTTCAAGAATTTCAAAGATTTCAACAAGAGTACAGTATACCAGATTTCTAAGATTTTAAAAGATTTCAAAGATTTAAATTTCAAATATTTTTAGAAAATTTCAAAAGATTTCAATGATTTTAAATTAATAAAAAATATTTCACAAATATTTCAAAGATTTCATAATAATTTGAAACGATTTCAAAATTTTGTAGATGATTTAAAAAGTTTCCCCCAAGACTTCAAATATTCCAGTGATATCAAACAAATACTACAAATTTCACAAATATTTCAAAAATTTAAGGATTTCAAAAGATTTCAAGAATTTCAAAGATTTCAAGAATTTCAAAGATTTCAAACGAACACAAAAGATTTCACCCAGAAATATTAAAGAAAGATTTCATAAAAATTTCAAAGATTTCATAAAAATTTCTTAAAGATTCGAAAAGAATACTAGAATTTCAAAGATTTTAAAACATTTCAAAGATTTGAAACGATTTCAAAATTTTGTAGAAGATTTTAAAAGGTTTCACACCGATTTTTAATATTTGAATGATTTCGAATGAATACCAAAGATTTCAGAAGTATTTCAGAAATATTTGAAAGAATTCTTAAGGATTTAAAAAGATTTCAAAACATTTCAAAGATTTTAAAAGTTTTCAAAATTTATTAGAAAATTTTAAAAGATTTCACAAAGATTTCAAATATTACAGTGATTTCAAACAAATACAAAAGCTTTCACAAGTATTTCAAAGAATTCATAAGGATTACAAATTTTTTAAATAATTTCAAAGATTTCAAACACCAGATTTCAAGCAAATCAATGATTTCAAACGAACATAAAAGATTTCATAAACAAAAATGAAAGAAATATTTCAAAGATTTCATCAAGATTTCAAAAGATTCCAAGAATTTCAAAGATTTCAAACACCAGATTTCAAAGATTTCAAAACATTTCAAAAAGTTTCAACAAATTTGAGAAGATTTCAAAAGATATCAATGATTTCAAACGAACATAAAAGATTTCACATACAAAAATGAAAAAAAGATTTCACAAATATTTAAAAGATTTCAATGACTTTCCAAAGATTTCAAAATATTCAAAATGAAATGGCTCATTTTTCACATGTATAACGAACGGTTATTTTATTATTTGATGTAAAAAAAGGAGACCTGGAAAAATTTGACTTTTTGACCTGGAAACCCTGGAAAAGACCTTGAATTTCGTTCCTAAGAATCGCTGGACACTAGGGTGGTCCAAAAAAAAAATTTTCGAATTTTTATGGGGACACCTCCCAAATTTGTTCGAATCCACCCAAAAATAAATCCATTTTTTTTGTTTTGAAAACAAAATGATATTTAGGGTTGGCGCAAGCCCCATGAAGTTTAACATGTATTTCCCATAAGAAAAAAAGACGTTTTTGTCAATCTTATTCAGAATCCTCAATATTATCTCAATCGAGTTGAAACTCAAAATTTCTCTTCACAATTAGCCATAGAATACGAATAAAATATCACTTTTCAAATATCACCCCCATAAGTCTGTTTTATAGGGTCCCAAAAAAAACACCATAAGTGAAAAAATGGGTTTTGCGAGTTTTTGGCGCTAATTATGATTTTTTTGCGGTTTTTTTTAATGCGAATTGTTTCTAATACATAAAATATTACTTTATACTGAAAATTAGATATTTTAATGAATTGTTTAAACAATTTATTATTGTTTTTAGCGATTTTCTCAAAGAATGTAGTTATAAAGACGCGGTTTTTTCACAAATTTTCCATTTGTTATCCAATTTTCAATTAGAGGGAAGTGATAGTTCATCAATGTTAACAATAGTGATTGTTTAAACAATTTATTATAATTATTAATAATATTATATTTGAATAATGCTAGAAAGATGCAGATTTTTTTTTTAATTTCTGGCTTTTTGTCCACTTTTCATCTTTAGTGAAGTAATAATAAATTAAAGTAACAAAATAATTGTTTAAACAAATAATTATAATTATTAATAATATTATATTTGAATAATGCTGAAAAGATGCGGTTTTTTTGAAATTTTTGGGTTTTGTCCACTTTTCATTCGGAGTGAAGTAATAATGAATTCAAGTTAACAAAATAATTGTTTAAAGAATTTATTATAATTATTAATAATATTATAATTGAATAATGCTAGAAAGATGCGGTTTTGTTTGAAATTTCTGGCTTTTTGTTTTATTTTCACTTGGAGTGAAGTAATAATGAATTCAAGTTAACAAAATAATTGTTTAAACAATTTATTATCATTGTTGATAATATTCTCTTTGCTTAATCGGTAGAATGTTGCGATTTTTTCTGAAATTTTCAACTGTTTGTTTATTTTTTATTAGGCGTGACTTGATAACTAATTAGATTTAGCAAAAATAATTGTTTAAACAAATTATTATTGTTTATGACTATCTTCATCTATATCGATTGCGCCTGATAGTTGCGGTTTTTGGCAATTTTTAACTTTCTGTCCTTTTTTCACTCAGTGAGGTAATAATTAATTAAAGTTAACAGAAAAGTTGTTTAAACCATTTAATATTGTTTATAACTATCTTTTCTCAGATAAGTGCTAGAAAGTGGCGGTTCTTTCTAAAATCTTTCACTTTGCATCGCCTTTTTATTTATGAACAAGTAATAAGTCAACCACAACAAAATGATTTTTCGAAAGGTATTGTTTTAAGTGAATTATTTTTGCTCTTTTCCAAATGCTTAAAAAAATTAATTTAAAGAAAAAAAACTATTTTACACAAGAGGCAAAAACAAAGAATAGAATACTTAGGAATAGGTGGAAGGACTAGGTCTTTAAAAGACTTGTAACAGTTTTTTTTTGGGTTACAACAAGAAGTTTATTGCAAAGCGTAAAAGAAAAACTTGGAATTGCAAATCTCTAATGTTATATATTAATTGTTAGTAATTAAGCAGGCGAAGCAAAGTGATAGATTTTAGAAAAAACCGCCACTTTCTAGCACTTATCTAAGAAAAGATAGTTATAAACAATATTAAATTGTTCAAACAACTTTTTTGTTCACTTTAAATAATTATTACCTCACTAAGTGAAAAAAGGACAGAAAGGTAAAAATTGCCGTAAAACCGCAACTATCAGGCGCAATCGATATAGATGAAGATAGTCATAAACAATAATAATTTGTTTAAACAATTATTTTTGCTAAATCTAATTAATTATCAAGTCACGCCTAATAAAAAATAAACAAAAAGTTGAAAATTTCAGAATAAACCGCAACATTCTACCGATTTAAAACAATTATTTTGTTAACTTGAATTCATTATTACTTCACTCCAAATGAAAATTAAACAAAAAGCCAGAAATTTAAAAAAACGCATCTTTCTAGCATTATTCAATTATAATAATATTAATGAGTATAATAAATTGTTTAAACAATTATTTTGTTAACTTGAATTCATTATTACTTCACTCCGAATGAAAAGTGGACAAAAAACCAGAAATTAAAAAAAAAACCGCATCTTTTCAGCATTATTCAAATATAATATTGTTAATAATTGTAATAAATTGTTTAAACAATTATTTTGTTAACTTGAATTTATTATTCCTTCACTACAGATGAAAATTGGACAAAAAACCAGAAATTTAAAAAAAATCCGCATCTTTCTAGCATTATTCAAATATAATATTATTAATAATTATGATCAATTGTTTAAACAATCACTATTGTTAACATTTATGAACTATCACTTCCCTCTAATTAAAAATTGGACAACAAATGGAAAATTTGTGAAAAAACCGCGTCTTTCTAACTCCATTCTATGAGAAAATTGCTAAAAACAATAATAAATTGTTTAAACAATTCATGAAAATATCTAATTTCCAGTATAAAGTAATATTTTATGTATTAGAAACAATTCGCATTAAAAAACCGCAAAAAAATCATAATTAGCGCCAAAAACTCGCAAAACCCATTTTTTCACTTATGGGGTTTCTTTGGGACCCTATAAAACAGACTTATGGTGTTGTTTTTTGAAAAGTGATATTTTATTCGTATTCTATGGCTAATTGCGAAGAGAAATGTTGAGTTTCAACTCGATTGAGATAATATTGAGGATTCTGAATAAGATTTACAAAAACGTCTTTTCTTCTTATGGGAATTACATGTTAAACTTCATGGGGCTTGCGCCACCCCTAAATATATTTTTTTTCAAAACAAAAAAAAATGGATTTATTTTTGGGTGGATTCGAACAAATTTGGGGGATGTCCCGATAAAAATTAAAAAAAAAATTTTCCAATGCATTTTTGGACCACCCTACTGGACACCCTGCAAGGGTGAATTTCTTGAAAACGGAAAAAGCAGATATTCTTAAAAGGGGGTCTGAAATATAAAAGTGATTTTCAAACTTATATAATATAATTGGTAACGTAGTTTATGGACGATCCCAAAACAGGATAAATATCTCAAATTGAACATATTTTTATTTCCCTTTTTTTTCAGGAAAAACTGCGTGGCTTTGTAAAATAATGAAAAACATGACGAAATCGTTGTCAGATTTGCTACGCAGTTTAGACACTAACAATCAAGATGTACATCAGTCTGTCCTGAGATTGGCAAGATCTTGTTCAGCTACTGAAGAGTACGAAATTGATGTCGATGAACCCAAAGATACTTGGATTAATTTTATCGAGCTTGTGGTTTCCAACTTATGCTTCGGCGATCAGCAGCACTTCTATAATCTGGGTATTTATAGATTATTTTTTAACTAGAAGTACAATTATTTGAATGATATATACATTTTATATTTCACATCCTTGGATTTGTATTTCCTAACATTAAAAATATAAACAATTTAAAAATCCATTAATAAACCAATTTTCGAGTATTAGGTTTTTAACATTTTTGAAAGAATAATTAATTATAATTTCGAATTGAAAGCGTTTGAAACTAGAAACCAATATATTCAACGATTTTGAATTGGAAAGTTCCAACTCAAACTAGTTTAGAATGGAATGAAAAGGAATTGAACTTGTATCATTTCTAAATAAAAACGTTTACAATTGGATAGTTTTCATTTGGAAAATTTTAGGACAGAAGGTGTCAACATTGAAAAATTGCAGACTAAAATATAGAAAATTGGACATTTTCTTTAGAAAGATGTTAAAATTGTATCATTTGTGACTCAAAACGTTAAAAATTGAACAATTTTATTTTGGAATGAAGAATTTCGTGGTTGAATGGTTTCAGATTAGAATTTTGAAAATTGGTTCATTTAAGATTCAAAAGAATTGAATTTGTATTATTTCTAATTAAAAGCGTTCAAAATTGAATAATTAAGAATGGAAAACTTTTGAATTCAAATGATTTTTAATTCAAAGCGATTAAAATTTAACAATTTGAAATTGAAAACTAAATTGAATGTTTCAAAGCCAAAGCTTTTGAAATTGTAGAAGTTTCAATTTTTATTTCATAAACAAATTATAATTTAACATTAAAATTGATTAATCAAATTTTTCTAAGGTCAAGAAATAAATTCCACGTTCAAAATGAATGAATTTTCAATTATAATCTATTTATAATCAATTCCATGTGTTGAATTTTCAACAAAATATTTAAATTTACAGTTAAAAAAATTAATTTTTAACTTAAACAAAAACGAATCTTCAACCAAAAAAATGAACTTTTAAGAAATTAGTTCAACTTTTAAACAGAGAGAAAGTTTCAACCAAGGATTTGAATTTTGAACCTAAAAAATTTAACAAAAAAAGACAAATTTTCAACAAAATACTTGAATTCTCAACTAAAACAGATTAATTTTCAACCAAGAAGTTGCATTTTTAAGCAAAGAAATTAAATTAAATTAAAATTGTTAATTTTCTACCAGAAATGACGAATGTTCAACTAAATTGATCAATTTTTAACCAAATATTTAAATTTTACCAGCAGAGATGAATTTTCAGGAAAATACGTAAATTTATAACCAAAGAGTGAAATTTTCTACAGAAAAGACGAGTTTTCAACAAATTACATAAATTTTCAACTAAATAGTTTGAACAATGGATGTGATATTAGTCTAAATGGTATTTAATTAATTTTTATTTTACATTTTTTTCGTTTATAAAATTTTTTAACTAAATAGTAGAATTTTTAAATTAAAAAAATATATATTTTCAACAAAAAAACGAATTTTCTACAAAAAGTGTAGTTTTTTATGAAATAGTTGAATTTTATTCAAAATTGTAGAATTTACAAGCCAAAAAGATGAAATTTCTATAAAACGGTTGAATGTTCAACAAAACAGTTAAATTGACAATTAAAAAAATCAATTTTTAACAAACGAAAAAAATGAATTTTCCACTGAAATTATGTATCTTCAACCACAAAAATGAACTTACAAGAAAGTAGTGATTTTATGATGATGATGATTTTAATGCTTTTAATATAAAATAAAAAATTAGTTGGATTTAACCAACAAAGACAAATTTTCAACAAAATACTTGAATCCTCAACTGAAACAGATTAATTTTCCACCAAACAGTTGCATTTTTAACCAAGAAAATTAATTTTCTACCAAAAAAGACTAATTTTCAACTAAATACATCAATTTTTAACCAAATAGTCCAATTTTCTACAAAATTGTTGAATTTTCCAGCCAGAAATACAAATATTCTATAAAATAGTTGAATTAAAAAAAAAGTTAATTTTCAACAGAAAAAGATTAATTTTTAACCAGACAGTTGCATTTTTGACCGAAAAAGGTGAAAATTCTGCAGAAAGGGATGAATTTTCAAACCAAAAAATGAATATTGAGGTTAAATTTTCA
>CAKNYM010048869.1:86744-101926 GCA_932195095.1 Andricus curvator
GGGATGAATTTTCAAACCAAAAAATGAATATTGAGGTTAAATTTTCAGTTAAAAAATTAATTTTGAACAAAAAAGCGAATTGTCAACTAAAATTATGAATCTTCAACCATAAAATTGAACTTACAAGAAAGTAGTTCAACTTTCAACCAGAGAGTTCAATTTGTAACCTAAAAAGATGAATTTAAAACGAATAATGTAATTTTTTATATTTAAAAAAAAAAAATAATTTACATAATAAATTTTTTACCGAATTGTGGAATTTCCTACTAAAAAACAAGAATTTTCAACAAATTACATAAATATTCAACTAAATAGTTTGAACAATGACTGTAATTTTAGTCTAAATTTATTCGATTAATTTTGAGTTTATATTTTTTTTTTCGTTTCTAAACATATTTAACTAAATAGTAGAATTCCGAAATTAAGAAAAGATACATTTTTAACCAAAATTAAAGTATGATTGAGGAGAATTAATTTTCAATTTAAAAAAATACGAATTTTCAACAAAATACTTGAATCCTTAACTAAAACAGATTAATTTTCAAATAATTTTTCAAGCATATAATTAAATTTTCTACGAAATTTTTCAACTTTCTAGCCGAAAATACGAATATTTTACGAAGCAGTTTAATTTTCAACCCGAAAATGTCAATTTTCAACAAAAAAGTAAATTTATAACCGAAACCTTAATTTTTAACCAGTTTCATTTTTGACCAAAAAAGTCGAAATTTCTACAGAAAGAGATATATTTTTAAACCTTAAAGATGAATGTTTAACAAAATAGTGGAATTTTCAATTTAAAAAAATTTTAGTCAAGAAAGAAACAAAATTTCAATCAAATTGTTGAATTTTCAAGCCAAAAAGACGAATTTTTAACACAACAGTTGAATTTTCACTAAGAAGTATGACATTAAAATAAAATTGTTGAAATTTCAACTAAATAATTCAATTTTGAACCAAATAATAAAATTTTTAAATAAAAAATATGATGAATTCTTAACGAAAATTTTAATAGTAGACTTTTCAAGCGAAAAGAATGAACTTTCAACAAAATATTGTTTCATTTTCTCATTGGGTTCTAATAATTCAGTTGGGATTTAAGTGAAAAAATAAGAAAAAGGGTAAAGACTGAAGCCTGCGATAAATAAATAGGAATTTTAATCATTTATAGACTAAGGAATAACATTTAAAATAAACAGTGAAGTTCATTTTGAATACTAAACAATTTTATGACAATATTTTGACACTATTGTTTAAAATTTGTCAGACTATCTACACTATTTTTTATTTTTAAAGTGAGTCCGAGTCCTATAATAATTTTTTCGTTTATTAGTACACTGATACAGGTACTATAATAAAAAAATAAATGAAATGACAATCATTTTTGCAATAAACTATAAATAAATAAAAAATATATTTTTTTATTTATATTTGATATTATCCTTTTTATTGCAGCTTACCTCGATTGGCTTCTGACTTGTTTGACCTACCTAATTGGCAAGTGTCAATGGAGCGGCCACAAGAAAGTACTAATAAGTCTCGGAAACGCTTTAATCGAGCTCATCATCTCCTTTCATGGGGCTGGTACTGTCAGTTTTATGGGGCTGTCGATCACGAGGAATTCCATAATTTGCTTGAACCACTTGCTCCACCAAATGCAAATTAATCTCAGTAAAAGCGTGAGTTTTATATCACTTTAAGGTCAAAACCATTGCAGACTTCACACTCTTTCCCCTATTTCCCCCTTTTTTTAAATGAATTCCTTTTTCCCCCATGTTTTCAAAAAGTTTCCCCTTTTCTGTTTTTTTCGCTTATATGTGTACTGAATTAATGGAATTAATTATAATATTCAATTTAATAGAAAAATAGAAATTAGAACTATTTTTGTTTGAAAATTAATTCTTTTTTATTGAAATGTATACTCTTATATTTTTTGTTAAAATTTTGAGTATTTGGTTGAATATTATTTTTATTTTTCTGTTGAAAATTCATCTTTTTGCAGAAAAGTAATCTTTTTTGTTCAAGAGTTTATTATTTTTAATTGAAAAGTCCACTATTATATTTTTCTTTAAAACTTTTATTATTTGTTGATATTTTTTTTAATGTGACTATTTTGTTGAAAATTAATCTTTTTTCGTTGAAAATTCAATGATTTTTGAATAAAAAATTCGTCCTTATTGATTAAAAATTCATGTTTTTGTAGAAAAGCCATATTTTTTTGTTAAGAGTCTATTATTTTTAATTTTAAAATTTCATTATTATAATTTGTGTTCAGAATTCGTCCACAATTTGGTTGAAATTCTGTTTCTTTCTTGACTGAAAAATCTTTCTTAGTTGAAAATTCGTCTTTTTTGGTTGAATTCAACTGTTTTTGATTTAAAATAAAAATATTTTTTGCCCAAAGAATCTATATTTGTTATTAATACGTTTGTTAAGAATTCATTTTTATTGGTTGAACAATTAACTATTTGGTTAAAACTTGAACTACTTTGTTAAAAATTCATTTTTTTGGTTGAAGATTCACCTCTTTGATTGAAAATGAAACTGTTTTCTTACAAATTAATCTATTTTTGGTTGAAAATTCCACTATTTGGTTAAAAAAATTCTCTTTTTTGTTGAAAATTCATATTTTCGTGTTAAAATTCCAACTGTTTTGTTGAATATTCTTATTTTTGGATAGAAAATTTGTTCTTATGGATTCAAAATTTATCTCTTAGTAGAAAAGTAATCTATTTTATTAAAGTGATATATTTTTAATTAAAAAGTCTACTATTGTAAATTTGGTTCAGAATTCATCTCTTCTGGAGGAAAATTTAATTATTTTGTTCAAAATTCAATTATTTTGTTTCAAATTCAATTATTTTGTTAGAAAGTCATCTTTTTCTTTTGAAGATTCAACTACTTGGTTGAACTACTCTGTAAAAAAATTAATTTGTTTGTTTGTTGAAGATTCATCTATTTGGTTAAAAATTTTACTTTTTTGTTGAAAATTTACTTTTTTGTTGAAAATTTACTTTTTTGTTGGAAACTAATATTTTTTTATTCAAAATGCAACTATTTTGTAAACAATTCATCTTTTTGGCTTGAAATTTCAATAGTTCGGTAGACAATTTTAAGATTCAGTAGGAAATTCAAGAGTTTGGTTAAAAATTTAATTTTTTGTTGAAAATTTATATTTTCGGATTCAAAATTCAATTATTTTGTCAAAAGTTTGTATTTTCGGCTGGCAATTTTAATAATTCGGTTACATTTTTTTCTTTTTTTACTAAAAAATCTTTCTTGGTTGAAAATTCGACCTTTTGGTTTGAACGTTCATCTTTGTAGGTTGAAAATACAACTAATTGGTTAGGAATGGACATTTTTGTTAAAAATTAATATTTTCGAGTAGAAAATTCAGCTGTTTTATCAAAAATTCCTCTTTTTGGGTTGAAAATTCATCTCTTTTGGTAGAGATTTCATCTTTTTTAGTTGGAAATCCAACTTTTCTTAAAAATTAATCTGTTTTGGCTTATGATTACACTATTTGGTTAAAAAGTAACTTTTTTGTTGAAAATTTATATTTTCAGGTTGAAAAATTAACTGTTTTGTAGAAAATTCGTCGTTTTGGCTTGAAATTCCAACTTTTTTTTTTTTTGAAAATTCGACTTTTTGGTTGAAAGTTTAACTGTTTGGTTAAACATGCTCTTTTTTGTTGAAAATGCATGTTTTTGGGTTCAAAATTAAACTCTTTTGTCTAAAGTTCGTATTTTTGGCTGGAAAATTCAATAATTTGGTTAAATTTTTTTATGATAAAAGTATAGATAAATTATATTAATGCAATTTTTGGCAATACAAATTTTTTTTTTCATTCTTAAAAAATTTTTTAAATAAAAAAAATTTGGTTTTTTAATTCACCTTTTTTCTGAAAATTCGACTTTTTGTTTTGAACGTTCATCATTGTAGGTTGAAAATTCAACTGTTTGGTTGAAAATTAACTTTTTTGTTGAAAATTCTTATTTTTATGTTGTCAATTCAATTGTTTTGTTAAAAATTAAACTGTTTTATAGAAAAATTGTCTTTTTGGTTAGAAATTTCAAAATTTTAGTAGAAAATTCAATTACTTGATGGAAATTCAAGTGTATAGTGAAAAATTGTTCTTTGTTGTTAAAAATTCATATTTTCTGGTAGAAAATTCAACTGTTTGCTTGAAAATTAACTTTTTTGTTGAAAATTCGTATTTTCGGGTTGACAGTTTAATTATTTTGTTGAAAATTCAACTGTTTTTTAGAAAAGTTGTCGTTTTGGCTTGAAATTTCAACAGTTCAGTAGAAAATTTAACTACTTGTTTGCAAATTCAATTGTTTGGTTAAAAATTGACTTTTTGTTGAAATTTCATATTTTCGGGTTGAAAATTCAACTGTTTTGTCAAAAGTTGGCATTTTGGACTAGAAAATTCAATATTTTGGTTACATTTTTTTTCTTCCTTAACTAAAAAGCTTTCTTGTTTGGTTGAAAATTCAACTGTTTGGTTAAACATTGACTTTTTTGTTAAAAATTAATATTTTCAAATAGAAAATTCAACTGTTTTGTAGAAAATTTGTCTTTTTGGCTTTAGATTTCAACAGTTCAATAGAAAATTCAACTATTTGATTGAAAATTCATTTTTTAGGGTTTAAAAGTCAAACGTTTCCTAAAACCCTAAAACATTAGATCTTTAGCCTGAAAACTCAACTGTTTTGTTTCAAATTCATCATACAATATATTTCTACTTGAAATTTCCAGAATATGGTAATTAATTTTATTTAAAAGTATTTATTTCCCTATTAATGTTAATTTTAATACAGTTGTTTTATAATATAATATAATTTATCTTTTGTTTATTACAAAATAAATAAAGAGATTTCAATGCACTTTTTGTAGACTGTACCAATAATTTTATAGATTGCACTGAATAAACTTTAATATCGTCAATAATTCTATAAGTTTTTAATTTCTTCTTTACTAATGTAGAATGTTAAAGTATACATTTTTTTGTGATATTCAACTTACAAATTATAAAAATTATTAGTTATAAATTTTGATGTTAATTCAGTTTCAGAATTAGAATGAGTTATGGCTTTAGAAGATCATGGATTTCAAAAAGGCGTGCACACCAGATTTCAAAGATTTCACAATAATTTCAAAAAAATTTTAAACTTTCGAAAGATTTCATATAATCCAATGATTTCAACAAATACAAAATTTATTTAAAAGATTTCATAAATATTTCAAAAGATTTCACAAAGATTTCAATGATTTTAAGGATTTCAAACATTCAAAAAAGGCGTGTGCACTAGATTAAAAAGATTTCACAAAAATTTCCCGAATATTTCGAACATTTCATAAAGATTTTACAAAAATTTTGAAAGATTTCAAATATTCCAGTGCTTGCAAACGAATATTTAAGCAATTCATAAGGATTTCAAAACATTTCAGATATTTTATACGATTTCGAAATATTTAATCAAATTTGAGAAGATTTCAAAAGATTTCAATGATTTTCCACGAACATCAAAGATTTCACAAATGAAGATTCAAGAAAGATTTCACAAATATTTTAAAGATTTCATAAAGATGTCAACAGATTTCAAAAAATTTCACAAAGCTTTCAAAGACTTTAAGTGTTTAAAAGATTTAAAGGATTTCAAAGATTTTACAAAAATTTAAAAAGATTTCACAAAGATTTTAAGTACTTTGAAAGATTTCAAAGAATTCACAAAGGTTTTAAAGATTTCACGGATTTCAAAGATTAAAAAAAGGCGTGGACGAAACGTTCGAAATATTTGTGAAATCTTTGAAATCTGGTGTACACGCTACCAGATTTCAAAGATTTCACAAATATTTCGAACATTTCACAACGATTTTAAAACTTTCACAAGATTTCAAGGTTTTTTTTAACATTTCGAAGATTAGAAACGATTAAAAATTTTGTTATAATATTTCGAAAGATTTCACAAATATTTAAAATATTTCAATGATTTCAAACGAATACAAAAGATTTCAGGAAGTTTTAAAACAATTTGTAAGGATTTCAAAAGATTTCAAGAGTTTTAAAGATTTCAAAAAGCGTACAGTACGTCAGATTTCCGAGATTTCAAAACATTTCAAAGGTTTTAAACTATTTCAAAATTTTTTAAGAAGATTTCACAAAGATTTCAAATATTCCAGTGATTTCAAATGAATACAAAAGATTTCAGAAAGATTTCACAAATATTTCAAATAATTCATAAGGATTTCAAAAGATTTCAAGAATTTCAAAGATTTCAATGACTTCAAGTGTTCAAAAGGTTTCAAGGATTTCAAAGATTTTACAACAATTTAAAAAGATTCCACAAAGATTTTAAATACTTTGAAAAATTTCAACGAATTCACAAAGATTTTAAAGACTTCAAAGATTTCACGGATTTCAAAGATTCAAAAAAGGCGTGGACGAAATGTTCGAAAGATTTCACAAATATTTCACAAAGTTTTTTAAACTTTCAAAAGATTTCAATTTTTCTTTTAACATTTCGAAGATTAGAAACGATTAAAAATTTTTTTTGAAGATTTCAGAAGATTAAAAATATTTCAATGATTTCAATCGAATACAAAAGGTTTCAGGAAGATTTAAAACAATTTGTAAGGATTTCAAAAGATTTCAAGAATTTTAAAGATTTCAAAAAGCGTACAGTACGTCAGATTTCCAAGATTTCAAAGGTTTTAAACTATTTCAAAATTTTTTAAGAAGATTTCACAAAGATTTCAAATATTCCAAGCGATTTCAAATGAATACAAAAGATTTAAGAAAGATTTCACAAATATTTCAAATAATTCATAAGGATTTCCAAAGATTTCAAGAATTTCAAAGATGTCAGAAGATGTCAATAATTTCGAACGAACACAAAAGATTTCCCAAACAAAGATTAAAGAAAGATTTCACAAATATTTCAAAGATTTTACAACATTTAAAAAAAATTCCAAAATATTTCACAAAGATTTCACAGAAATTTCAAGATTCTGAATACTTCAAAAGATTCAATGAATTCCCAAAGATTTCAAAAGATTTCACCAAGTTTTCATATAATCCAGTGATTTCAAACGAATACAAAAGATTTCACAAATATTCCAAATAATTCATAAGGATTTCAAAAGATTTCAAGAATTTAAAAGATTTCAAAATATTTCAATGATTTCAAACGAACACAAAAGATTTCACAAACAGAGATTAAAGAAAGATTTCACAAACAGAGATTAAAGAAAGATTTCACAAATATTTCAAAGATTTTAAAACATTTTTAAAAAATTCCAAAAGATTTCCCAGAAATTTCAAGATTTTAAATACTTCAAAAGATTTAATGAATTCACAAAGATTTCAAAAGATTTCACCAAGCTTTCAAATATTTCAAGAATTTCAAAGACTTTGCAAAGATTTTAAAATATTCCAGAAGATTTCACAAAGACGTCTTATGTTCGCAAAAAATTAAGAATTTCTTTATTTATGGTTCTGCTTTCTTTAGAAATTTTTGGCCGACAAAAACCTGGAAAACCTGGAAAAGACCTTGAATTTTATTCCTAAGAATCGCTGGACACCCTGTTCTTCGCCACAGTCTGTTTCCCTATTTCAGGGTGCACAGTGTTCCCCTTTTTTTCTTAGTTTCCCCTTTTTTCTTGAAATTCTTTTTTTTTTCCCTATTCTCAAAAACTTCCCCTTTTCTCTTTAAATATACGATATTTGAAAATACAATATTAAAGCAATTATAGCACTTAAATAAATTTATTATGAATAAATAAGGTACCAATAACATTACAAAATATACAGTACTTTTTAAATAAGTATTAGGAAGTGAATACTTTATATACCTACCTAATTAAAAAATGGAATATTCCAAATTCATCAACTGCAATGTTAAATGTTCTAACTTGAGCAATTTTTAATTTAAGTTTAAGAGCACTGAAGAATAGGGCTGAGTGAAAATACTAAAACAAATCAAATCTTTGGGGCTGAGGGGAAAAAAACTTGTGGAATGGCATTCGACAAAAGTGAAAAAAAAATTTTTAATCAGTAAAATTTAACGATTTCAAATTCAAAATATTTCCTATTGGTTCAAAAATTATGACGAATTTTTTATATTTACAGATTTCACTAGTGAACAATAATAAAAAATTACAAAATTTAAAAATAAATTTTCTTGCGCAGTAGCAATTTTTTTTTAAATGTGCAAAAACATGTTCTTTTGGATTGAGTCATATGCACACATTTACAAAAAGTTGAATATGTCGAACCAAAGAAATGCTTGAACCAAAGAAACATTTCATAATTTTGTTTTTTCGAGAAAAAAAAACTTTTGTCGTGATTTAGGATTTCCTTTTTTTTTGCGATTTTGGAACTTTATAAGTACCACGAAAATAAATGTTTCCGATTAAAAAAAGATAATAACATGTTTCTTTGGTTCAAGCTGAAGAAATTTCATGTTCGAATCAATCCAAAAAACGTGTTTTTGTAAATTTTCAACAAATTTTAAATAAGGCATAATTTTTTTTTAATTTAAAAAAGAGAACAGCAGGTATTAACCGATTTTAAAAAAAATTTCTTTACTTGTTTTGGATGTCGGACCACAAATTGTTATCCCTCAGCTCAACCGATTCGATGAATTTCAGCATTTTTACTTCGCTCTACTGAAGAGTGTAGTTTTAAATTTACATTGAAAGTATATGAAAAATCTCGGAAAGAAATATTTATATCAAAATTGTGTATTTAACTAATTTTTTTTTTTCTCGGACTTTTTTATATCACTGTGAATGGATTTCCAACGACCTAAGTATATCCAATTTTTAAAAAGAAATTCTTTACTGGCAGAAATAATTGAAAATTATTTAAAAATATAGCATTTCTTATAAGAAGATTGTTTGTTCTTTTCGACATACAAAAATAAATGTTTAATCTTTCCCCTATTTTCCCCTTTTTCGTGAGAAAATCACCCTATTTCCCCTTTCTTGAGCTCCCTTTGCGCTGTGATCCCTGCTATTTCTAAATTTTCTCAATTAAAAATCTAAATTTATGAATTAAAATCGACACTCTATTTCTACAGTCTTGGACGTCCTTCTGGTATGAAGAAGGCCGAACCTTAAGCTGGCTACCAACGTTGTGGAAAAACAGAGATCCACTCGTTCGCGCATCAGCTTTGCAATTATTGGCTGGATTGATCAGTGGAATGCACACAGCTTCACAACTTTTAGGTGCCGTTGCACTCGCCCCAAGTGAATTATGCCATTCCCTGATTTACTGCATAACGAATGAAAAAGAATGTTGCATCGTTAAAGAGGAAGCTTGCATTGCGTTTGGCAATTTGATTAGGAACTGCAATTCCTCGGCGTATCAATACGTAAGTATGGTATTATACCGCATTTATTATTTTATTTTACTATTCACTATTTTACTACAGGGCTTGGAACGGGTTACTTTTTAGTAATTTAGTTACAGGCCTCACAGACCGGTCCCTATATCCCCTATTGTACCCTATATTCAGTTAAGGTCCCTAAAGTACCTTATTTTCAAGATTTGGTCCCTATGGTACCCTATTTGCAGCCCCTTAATGGAACTTCAAAAAAATGTATGATAAGATCAAAGCTTCCTAGAGCATTTAAAAACAAAGCAAAAATCAGGGAATTCCTGTAAGATGTAACTGTAAAAAAATAATCAGGGCTGCCACACACAGTCACTATTAGTCACTTTTTTCTCAAATAATCTTTCATTCACTTTTTTAAATGAAAAGATCACATTAGTCACTGAATTGCCTTGAATTCTTTTCATATATTTCAGATTATTTTTAAAGATTCCGAGAAATTTGTAATAGATTTCAATAATTTTAAGGAATTTTTAAGAATTTAGGGTATTTTTAAGACTTCTAAGGCATTTTCCAGAGCTTTTAATTTGAAATATTTCAGAAAATTTGTAAAGATTCCGAGGAATGTTTTATTAATTGGCACTTTCAAGAGCTTTAACGAATTTTAAGGGATTTCAAAAGATTTTAAAGGATTAATTGTTGTTAGTAGTTTAGTGGGATTTCAAAGAATTTGAAATATTTTAGGGAATTTTAAAAGAATCCAAGGAATTATTAAATAATTTAATTAATTTGAAGGAATTTCGAAGCGTTTGAAATATTTTAGGATAAAGAATTTTCTAGAATTTCGGAAGATATGAAACGATTTTACAGGATTTATAAGGTCGTAAGATATTTTAAAGGATTTCACGTTATTTTATAAGATTTCCGAGGATTTCAATGACTTTAAGGGATTTTAAAACTCTCAATGTATTTTAATACATTTTCCAGGATTTCAGGAAATATAGAATTTCACAGGGATTTTATAATATTTTAGTGGATAAAAAATTTGTTCACGAGAGGTGAGGTATTTTGTAACATTTCAAAAGATTTTAAATATTTTAGGAAATCTTAAAAGATTCCAAGGAATTCTTAATTGATTTTAATAATTTTAAGAGATTTCATAACATTTTAGTGGATTTTAAAGAATTTATTCAAGAAAAGTGAGCTATTTCGTAGGGGTTTAAAGATTTAAAGAGATTTAAATTTTTTTTTGGATATCACCTTCAATTCTTATTAATTTATCCTGAATTCTTTGAAATTCTTTTGCATTTTTTAATTCATTAGAATTCTTATAAATTTAATCAATTTTACATAATTCATTTGATTTTTCAAAAGTTTTTATATAATTGGTTCTGCAGATTAATTGATAAAATGACCAAAGGATTTGAAATATTTGAAGGTATTTTTCAAATTTCTTGGCATTTTCTAGAGCTTTAAAAAATTTCATGGTATTTCAAAAGATTTTAAGGGATAAGAAATATTCTAGGTTATTTTAAAAATTACCATGCATTTTCAAGAGCTTTAAAAAGTTTCAACGGATTTCAAAAGATTCAAAGGATTGGAAATATTTTAGGAAATTTTTACGATTCCCAGAAATTTTTTATTCACTTCAATAGTTTGAAGGGATTTCAAATACTTTGAAATATTTTAAGGCATTTTAAAATTTTCCAAGATATTTTCAGGAGATTCAAACAATTTCAAGGGATTTCCAAGGGTTTTAATAATTTTAAGGGATTTTAATGTTTTAATGGATTTCAAAGAATTTATTCACAAGAAGTGAGGGATTTCGTAGGGTTTCAAAGATTTTAAGATATTTGCCAATATTTCTTGCAATTCATTTGGAATTCGCTCTGAATTCTTATTAATTTATCCTGAATTCTTTTAAAACCTTTTTAATTCTTCTAGATGCACTCAATTTTACTCAGGTAAATGGATTTTTTAAAAGTTTTTGTTTAATTCATCTTGAAGTCATTAAAACTCACCTTAAATTTTTAGGAATTTCATCAAATTCTTTTGAATTCTCTTTAATTTTTTCTAAAATTCATTTCAAACTTACTCAATTCAATGAATTTTTTCATATTTTTAAGTTTTTGTCAATTTGATTTTTTTTTTTGTTTAATTCACCTTGAATTCTTATGCATTTCATCGAATTCTTCTCGTTTCTCTTAAATTCCTCTAAATTCACTGAAATTTTACAAAAATAAATAGATTTTTTCGATTTTTAAAACTGTTTCCAATTCATTTGAATTGTTTTGTAGTCATTCGTCATTTTTTCACTTAGATATTAGTAGGGTTTCAAAGATTTGAAGAGATTTGAAATTATTTTTTGAAATTCACCTTGAATTCTTTTAAATTCTTTGGGGTTCCCTTGAATTTTTTACTTCACTTGAATTGCTCTAAATTTACTCAATTATACTTAATTCAATGTATTTTTTTTTAATTTTTAGAAGTTTTTATTCAATTGATCCTGAAGTCTTTTAACCTCACCTTGAATTCTTAGGCATTTCATAAAATTCTTTTGAATTCCCTTGAATTTTTCTAAGCTCATTTCAAAGTTACTGAATTCATAAAAGTTTCTTCATATTTTAAAATTGTTTTCAATTCATTTAAATTTCTTTAAATTCACCTTGAATTTTTATGAATTTCCTCGAATTCTTCTCGTTTATCTTAAATTCATTCCAATTTTACGGAAATCAATGGCATTTTTTTGACTTTTAAAATTGTTTCTAATTCCTTCGAATTCGTCGGAATTTAACTTGAATTGTTTTGAAGTCTTATAAATTTATCCTGAATTTTTTACCCTTTGAGCGCGAAAAAAGTACCCTATGAGCGTGACGAAAAGTACCCTTTGGTCCCTATATTTTATCCCATAGGGACTGTGAGGCCTGTAGTTACTTTTTTGATCCGCGGTTACTAAAAAGTTACTTATTTTATGAAAAGGTTACATTTTTTGCCCGAAATAACGAAATGGATTAATTCATTAATCGTATTATTTAAAACTTGTGAAAAATGTAAAGATTCAAATTTTTCAGTAAATTTGGCTCTTTAGAGCCGGGAAAATTAGGGAATAATAATAAAATAATAATTATTTTGTATGTAAAATGTATAGAAAGGGCTACCAATTGAATTATTATGAATCCTGATGAAAATTGCAATTTAGCTAAAATTGCTAGTTTTTAATTAAAAATTGTAATCTTTTTTGTTGAAATAGCGAACTATATATTATATTTTTCGATTTGAATTTATCTTCTTTGGTTGAAATTCGGTTAAAAGTTGAACAATTTTTGTTAAAACTTTATTTTTTGTTCAAAAATTATCATTTTAGTTGAAAATTAGTAGGAAGTTAGGCGATACGGATTTTTCCGATTTGCAAACAAAAAAATGTCTAAAAGGTTATGCATATTTGAATTTTGTGCTTTGTTTTTCAAAAAAACCTAATTTTTTTCTTTAAACCTCTATAACTTCTGCCAAATATTTTTGAAAAATTTTTACTAATAGAAGAAAGGCATCTTATCAGCATCATGCGGGCTAAACCATTTTTAAGGCCGGGAGAATTTTTTGTTTCCCTAAAAATGTAATTTTTCTCATAAACTATGAAAAATGTCGCAAAAGAACAAAAGACATTTTTCATAGAACTTTTTTAGACGTGCAAACTTTTATCTTAGCATTTTTCGTGGCTCATTGTTTCCAAGAAAAAGTAAAAAATTCGATTGTAAGAAAAAAGAATTCTCCTGGCTACAAAAGTTATTTCGCAAGCATCAAACTTACAAGATATCTTCATTATCAAAGTACAAGTTCAACGAAAATTGGCAACAAATTTAAAGGCGGTTTTTTTGAGAAAATCGATTTTTAATTTTTTCAGAAAAACCACTGTTAGGTCAAAATTTATAGAGATTTGAAGAAAAAAATTAGGTTTTTTGAAAAACAAAGCACAAAATTCAAATTTGCATTACTTTTTATAATTTATTTTTTTTGCTAATTGTACAAATTTGTATCGCCTAATTTCCTCTAAAAACCACATATTTCGTCCGCGAGAGATTATGCGATTTCAAGTGTCTGATTTGAAATGGAATTTGGTCACGCTTTTGTTTAAAAATACATAATTTTATGAAAATTTATATTTTTGGTTAGAAATGTACTTATTTTGTTGAAAATTCGTCTTTTTCGATTGAAAATTCCCCTGTTTTCGTAGAAAATTCAACTATTTGGTAGACAGATAACTTTTTTGTCAAAAATCCATATTTACTGGTTGAAAATTCAACTTTTTTGTAAAAATCGGTCTTTTTGGCTCAAAAACTCAACAATTTCTTTGAAAAAAACCTATTTTGTTGAAAAATCGTCTTTTTTAATGAATTCTACTGTTTTCAATATTAAATAAAAATCTTTTTTGGTTATTGTATTAACTATTACATTTTTCGTTAACAATTCATCTTTTTTAGACAGAAAAATTCAACCATTTTGTTAAAAGTTGACCTACTTTCTTGAACATACATTTTTTCTTGAAGATTCATAATTTTCGTGGAAACTTCGTCTTTTTTGGTAAAAAATCTTTCTTTTTGGTTACTTTTTTGCTATATTGTTGTTACTTTTCGGTAACTTTTTTGAGATAAGTATGGTTACTATTTTACTATTTTTTGAAGCTTGAGCAGTTCCGAGCCCTGTTTTACTATTATTTTAGAAAAAAACTCGGCAAATAACTTATTTCTCTAACTTAAAATTAAATTATTCTATTTTTTGATGAAAATTTATCTTTTTTTGTTAAAAATTCATCTATTTTGTCAAAATTTGGCCTTTTTTTTGTCGAAAATTCATCTTCTGGGTTGAAAATTCAACTATTTGGTTAAAAATGTATTTTTTTGATTGAAGTTGCATCATTTTAGTTAAAAGTTCATTTCGTTGGTTAAAAATTTAACAAATGTTGTTGAAAATTCGTTGTTTTTTTTTTGTTGAAAATGATTTTCTTTTACTAAATATATAGCTATTTCATTTTCGCTAGAAAATTGACTTTTTTCATTTGAAAATTAACTTATTTTGTGCAAAACTCGTCTTTTTTAGTAGAGAATTCAATTTTTTTGATAGAAAATGCATCTTTTTGGTTGTAAATTCAAATTTTAATTTTTAAAGGAATTTTCAACCAAAGAGGTTAATTAGTCCAGAATATTAATCTTCTTGGTGACTAATTCACCATTTTGGTTGAATATTCATTTATGTTGTTAAAAACTATAGAAATTTTCAACTTAATAGCTGAATTTTCAAGTGAAGAAATTAAAAAAATTCATTTTCATCGAAAAAAATTCAGTTTCACCAAAAAACAATGGAATTTTCAATAAAATAGTTAAATTTTTAAGCAAATGAATTATTTTACTAAAATAATGAATCTCCAACAAAAAAATGAAATTTTAACCCAATAGTTGAATTTTCAATTGAAAGAGAGGATTTTGCACCAAAAAGAAAACAAATTTTCAACAAAATAGATGAATTTTCAACAAAATAGTTAAATTTTCTACCAAACAAATGAATTTTTGACAAAAAAGAGAATAGTTAAATTTTCAGTAAAAAATATAATTTTCAGAGACAAAAATTAATTTTCAACCAAGAAGATTAATTTTCTACCAAAAAACATCATTTTTTAACAAAAACAAATTAATTTTCCACAAAAAAAGTGAATTAGTCACCAAGAAGATTAAGATATTCTACCATAAAAGACAAAGTTTCAAAAAAATACAGAAATTTTCAACCATATAGCTGAATTTCCAATATAAATGTTAAATCAAACATGGAGTAGTTAAATTTTCAATTACT